>CATIWQ010018692.1:0-92055 GCA_949673415.1 Euphorbia schlechtendalii | reverse complement strand
GATGTAGAGAAAATTCAACTACGTCGGTGTTATTAAATGGAGACCCGTGCGAGCTGATTGAGCTATTTAGAGGGGTAAACAAGGTGACCCGATTTCTCCGTTTATATTTGTGTTGGCAATCGAGGGACTGAAACAATTATTTAATCGAAGCATTGAAGTTGGTTTAATCCCAGGGTTCAAGATCGAAGGAGTGGGATGGACCTTTCGCTCTTACAATTCGCTGACGATACAATTTGTTTCCTGCCGGTAGATGAGTATCTTATTCCTTTGTATTTGAGAATTTTCAAATGTTTTGAACTTATTTCTGGGCTTCATATTAACTTTAGCAAGAGTTTTATAATGGGAATTAATGTTAGCAACTCGTGTTTAAAATCTTTTGCGGAGAGTTTTGGGTGTAAGGAGGAGCTTTTTCCGATTACATATTTGGGTGCGCCGCTTAGTTACAAACGAGTTCCAGTTTCTTATTAGAACACTCTTGTTGGGAAGTTCCAAAATAAATTGTCTTCTTGGAAAGGAAATTGTTTGTCGTATAGTGGTAGAGTGGTGTTGGTTAAATCTGTTTTGGCTTCCTTGCCAATTTACTTGTTGTCATTATTTAAATTGCCGGTCGCGATTAATGATAAAATTGTACAACTCATGCGGAATTTCCTTTGGAAAGGAGATGCCTCAACGTGGGGGATATGCAAAGTGGGGTGGAGTTCCATAAATCTTCTGAAATATTTAGGAGGGTTATACATTAGAGACTTTAAGCTAGTGAATGGAAGTCTTCTCTTCAAATGGCTTTGGAAAGCCCAGTTTATAGACTCGAACTCGATGTGGTATGAAGTGTGCGTTAAACGTTATGTGTTTTCATCGTTGGAATCAATTAGAAACTTCGACAAAAGGAAGTTATCACATGTGTGGAGAGGAATTGTGTCTTGTTGCATGTCCAACGGTTCATTTTAGCATGTTTTCATGGCAAATAGTAGTGTTCGAGTAAGGAACGGGTTGGGGTGTTGGTTCTGGTACGATTGCTGGACTTCATATCAGCCCCTGTGCGATTTGTTTCCGGACTTGTTTGATCTTTGCAATCGTAAGTCTTGTACGGTTAGAGAGGGGTGCAATCTTTTGTTTGGTTCAAACGCTTACTCAAGATCGCTGTGGAATAGAAGACTTCGGTTTGCAAATCAGGTTCGGTGTGAGGAGCTGAGATGTTGGATCGATCAGATGCGCCCCTGGCTGTTTGCAAGTCCGGTTACACAGGCTGTAGCGGGGCAGCGAGTGCTTCTACAGTTTGGGGCTGATGTTGATGTTGTTAGATGGGAGGCTTCGGCTGATGGGGAATTCTCGGCTGCATCATTTTGCAAAGCTTTTTACCAAACTTATCACTAAGAAATACCTCGGATTGACTACATGTTGATTTGGAAGGCCAAGGTGATGCCGAAAGTGAAGTTTTTCTCGTGGTTATTGCTTAAAGCGCGGCTGCCATCGAATTCTTTATTGTTCAACATAGGGTGTTCGAACGTGGGTAGCGATAAGTGCCCGTTTTGTGACTCAATTGAATTGACGGACCACGCAATCCTTCATTGCTCGAATAGTTTCCATGTTTGGAGGGACGCTTTCAAGTTGTTTGGAATTGCTCTAACGATGCCCTCGTCATGCTATGAATTCCTAAACTTTGGAGGTCTTACTTTTTGGTGGGAAATAATCGCGAGTTTGGCACGGCACTTTGGTTTCTCATTTCTTGGGCTATTTGGAATAGAAGAAACAAGTTTGTGTTTTAGAGATCGGTGGAGTCAACCGATATTCTTTCAACGAGTATTTATTTATGTAGGTCGTTTTTTAGATTTAAGAGGGTTCCGTTACGTTTTATGGTTTCGGATGTTTTCACCTCTCCTAACTCTTTGTTAGCTCTTATATAAGCTGTGGCGTGGCTTTTGTTTCCTTCTTGGAAACTATTTGTAATCTAGGACAGGTGTTTTTATATATATAGTTGGCCGAGTTCGGTGTTTAGTTCCACGAGGATGCTAACCTGGTTGGGATGCTCTGGTTCTAAATTGCCTTGCTCGGTTTTTTCTTCAAAAAAAAATCATCTCGTCGATTTCTCATCAAAATATCATCTTGTCAATTTCTTATATCATCAAAATATCATCTCGTCAATTTCTCATCTCATCAAAATATCATTACGTCAATTTCTCATCTTGTCAAAATATCATCTCATAAATTTCTCATCTCGTCAATTTCTAATAAAAATATCATCTCGTCAATTTCTCATCTCGTCAATTCCTCATCTCTCAAAATACCATATCATCAATTCCTCATCTTATCAAATTTTCATCTCGTCAATTTCTCATCTCGTCAATTTATCATCAAAATATCATCTTGTCAATTTCTCATCTCGTTAAAATATCATCTCATCAATTTCTTATCTCATCAATTTCTCTCAAAATATCATATCATCAATTCCTCATCTCGTCAATTTCTCATCTCGTCAATTTCTCATCTCGTCAAAATATCATCTCGTCAATTCCTCATCTCATCAATTTCTCATCTCGCCAATTTCTCATATCATCACTTTCTCATCAAAATATCATCTCATCAATTTCTCATCTCTTCAAAATATCATCTCGTCAATTTCAATATCATCTAGTCAATTTCTCATATTGTCAATTTCTCATATCGTCAATTTCTCATCTCGTCAAAATATTAACTCATCAATTTCTCATATCATCACTTTCTCATCAACATATCATCTCGTCAATTTTTCATCTCGTCAAAATATCATGTCGTCAATATATAATCTTGTCAATTTCTCATCTCATTAATTTCTCATCTCATCAAAATATCATCTCGTCTCATCAAAATATCATCTCGTCAATTTCTCATCTCATCAATTTCACGTCAAATATCATCACGTCAATTTTTCATTTCATCAAAATATCATCTCATCAATTTCTCATATCATCAATTTCTCATCAAAATCTCATCTCGTCAATTTCTCATCTCGTCAAAATATCATCTCGTCAATTTCTCATCTCATCAATTTCTCATCTCATCAAAATATCATCTTGTCAATTTCTCATATCATCACTTTCTCATTAAAATATCATCTCGTCAAAATATCATCTCGTTAATTTCTCATATCATCACTTTCTCATCAAAATATCATCTCGTCAAAATATCATCTCGTTAATTTCTCATCTCTTCAAAATATCATCTCGTCTCATCAAAATATCATCTCATCAATTTCACTTCAAATATCATCACGTCAATTTCTCATCTCATCAATTTCAATATCATCTCTTCAATTTCTCATATTGTCAATTTCTTATCTCGTCAATTTCTCTTCTCTTCACAATATCATCTCGTCTCATCAAAATATCATCTCGTCAATTTTTAAAAGCTTGATTAGACAATAAAATTCAAAAAACAACACAGCTTAATGAATTTAGAATTAAAGGATTATATGCCCTACTACAAACCAAAATTGATGTCGCTAACAAGTCCAACACATAACTAAAACTCAATTGTTAAATCACACACAATTTATTGGTAGTACAAGGATAATAAAACTTCAAACGCTACCCATCAGTTCAATATTCCAATTGAATAAGTGAGTAGAACCCATGTTTTTTTCACCTTACTTTAAAATGAACTAAAAAAAGGTCAGAAATAAGTGAGTAGAACCAATGTTTTTTTCACCTTACTTTACTGAAGAAACAAGGTCTTCTGTGTTGAGCAGCTTTACGAGTCCAAAGTCATTTGTTTCATCCATTCAATACAAGAAATAACAATTTTACAAGACACAAAGGCAATAAAACCAAACCTGATGAAATATCGAACAAGTTTATATGTTTTATTCTCCTTCATACCTAAGCGAATATAATTGTTCTTTGTCAGAATTTTGTTAAATAGTTGGAATGCAAAAAGGTTATATCAGAAACAAAAACAAACTCTCACAAGCTTCCCCTCATTACACAGAATGAACCTTAAGATCTCTTGAAGGACACGGTAAGAATGCTTGTTGTCCACAAAACGCAACAGTTGAGTCAACCATTTGCGGAGTTTCTGAGAAGCAAAAAATGGTAATCATGTTGGTAATGAACACACTAAAGCAATTCAACAGTAGAATTTCAAACAAATCACCTCTTCTAGAATAAATATGCCTCTAGATTTCTTTATCATCCCAGCCTTGATGATGGGAAACAAGTAAACAAAAAGGAGTTGAAATCGAATTTCATAAGAAGTATTATGTGATTCAATTTTAGCGTTGCCTTTTTATAGATGAAACCTTAATTTGAGTGTCCTCTCAGGAAAGGAAAGCAATAGGTATAAAAAATTTCCAAATATCTATGATTATACTAAGTTTACAAAGTCAGAAACTCATTTTTGCTTGGCTCCACCAAAACACCAATTAAAATCAGTGAAGATCATGCATATACGACTCTTATTCCTACAAAACTATCTTCATAATAGATATAAGTACTATTCACCAGCACATATTCCTAATCTAAACATGCATTCCATCATTCTAAAACATGACACTAAAAATTCAGATAACAATGGTTGAATCTATGTAAGAATAATATAATTCACGGTTACTTAGTAACCTGTTGTTATGCACACACAATTTCCTTGCACATCAAAGAGTATTTGGATTTTGGATTTTGTTGGAATAATTTGGGGAGTCCTCGTTAATTGATTTTGCTGAGATGGGTGGTAATTCTTTCTGCTTCCATTTCTACGAAACTGTGGCTTGATCCCAGTGCCTTGTGATGTATAGTGCTTGTAGTGTGAGTAGGTGTTGCTGAAGCAGAAATTATAGATGACGCAGGAGCATATAATGCTGCCTTTACTATATCTGGAGTCAGTTCCTGCTTACTCTATGCCACAATAACAAGATTAAGAGCATTATATAACTCTTGTCGACCAACTTTTCTTTGATCAGTATATGCCCAAACTTAAATAGACAAAAAATTGGGGATGGTGCAATACCTAAGCAGGAGAAAGTTTTAGAACCAAGGAATAATATTATTTCAAAAATTCTAACAAACAAACAAGAACAAATCCATCTAAAGGCCTTCTGACATATTTATAACCTACCAGTGTGGAAATATAGAACAAGGAATAGGAACCTTAATTAGCTTAACTACAAATACAAGAACAAGATATAGAATACAGGCTCTGCAAAAAATACTAATAAGAAACCTAGCATATAAATTCAAACAAAAAAACATAATCTAATATAAATTTTTTAGTTGCTACTGGATGAAATAAATCTATTATACCAAAACTCTAGAATCACAAAATTAACATTCTTTCTTCAAGCATTAGTAGAGCAACAACCAACACAGAAATATTATCAACACAGATCTTGTATACTCACAAATGCCGCTATATTACCTATCAATTAAAAGTGGAATCCCTAGATTTGGGGCTATCAACAACAGATAGTGAGAAAATTGAAGATCAGCCGTCAATTTGGGGCTAAATCGAATGAATATCAAAACAGTAAAAGAAAAATTAGTTTGATATGAGTAGGGAGAGGAGGAGCACGGCAGAAAGGAAGCGGGAGGAGAAAAAGCGGCGGCGGCGGAGGCAACACAACGAGAGGAGGATGTGATAACAAAATACATTAGATGAGCCACAAGCCCATGGACAGCCCAAAAAGTAAAAGGACATGTGACTTCCACGGAAAGAGCCACGTGACAAGCAATCAAAAAGAGAAAAGAGCTGTAGGAGCCATTACAAGCAGGTTCATTAAGACCTCAAATGTAACTCCACATTGACGACAACGGTCATATTGTTCCATATACTGAGCAGAATCACTAAGGAGCAAGGTACAAAAAAACTCACTATCACATTTACTCACATCATACCTATTATTTATTCAGAACCTAACTTTAGCATCGGAGTGGCTACGCCGGACAGATCCGGTATCTTGCAGTTTGATTCGCACGACATCAAGATGAACCGCGGAGTGATGGCACGAGACGGAGGAGAGCAAGAGTATTGGAGAAGTAGCTGTTAGGGCAACTTCAATGGTTCCCCATTTTAGAAAAATCCCCATTTAATGAATATGGAAAATGGTTAAGTCCAACCATTTCTCATATAGTATATCCCCAAAATGGAATTTCCTATATATGGGGAGCCCAATTTTAAGAAATAGTTATTATATTAATATTTTTTTAGTTTTAATTTAATTTAATGTGTTTAATATTTTTTTGGTTATTGGGAATAGATTTGATGTAAAGTAATTAATATAATAATAATAAAATATTATTATTTTATTGGAATCTGAAATGGAGAATGGAAAATGAGGAACATGGTTGGAGCAAAAACACTGTAGATTCTGTAAAATAGGGTTTGGGGAATGAAAAATGAGGAAAATGATTGGATATGCTCTTAGTAGGTTAAAACGTGACCTGGAGAAATATGTGTTTCTTTTTATTTCTATATTTTTAAATTTTGGCATTTTTCCAAGTAATAATAATACTAATAATTAACGTTACTCATAACTAATAAATACTGTATTATGGTTGATTATTTTATTATTTCTTAATTATCATTAATAAATATTATTATTGTGAAAAATTTATCATTATTATTGTTGTTGTCGTTGTTGTTTTTAATTATGTGTTGGAAAATAATTGATCCATCCATGAACAGGTAAGTTGAGTTAAATGATCAAATAATTAAGATAATATTATTAACTATTAATATTAATATTATTTAATATTATATTTTACTTATTAATTTGTTGTATTTTAGTTTTGCATATTATAACTATAACAAAAATTTATGAATTATTAATATAATATAATAAATTATTTAGGGTTAAGGATACGGTCTAAGGGTTAATGATTAATAGTTGAGGGTTAAGGGTAAATAGTAAATATTTATTACTAGCGTTAAGGGTTAATAGTTTAGTATTTATGATAACTTTTTTATACTTTTTTTTGTACCTTTTGAGTATAATATTTTAAAAATCCTATAGTTTTTTAATAATTAATTTCTAGAGATAAGAAAATATTTATAAAAATAATATTATCAATTATGTTAATTATTAATTTTAAATTAATGAAATTGAATATTTAAAGTTTAAGATTTTAACACTTCTCATAACTTTTATTTTTGTTTCAAGTTAAAATTGTTCACACAAAACTACTAAATTATTTACAACAAGTTTTTTTATATCATCACATATAGTTTTTGTAACTATAAAAATTTTATTATTGCATATTGAATAATTTTAGTTACAATTGTTACTTGTAACAAAAGTATTATTTGTTTCAACTTAAAGTTATTGTCCCAAAACAAATAAATTATTTGCAACAAGTTCTTTATGTTGTAACTCATAAAGTTTATGACAATACAAAATATATTGTCACAAATTGAATATTTGTAGTTACAGTCATAAGTTGTAACTGAAGTTTTTTTGTTTCAAGATTGTCATAAAAATATTAAATATTTTGTAACAAAATATTTAATTTTTCAAATAAAAAGTTTTTGTGACAATCAAAAGTTTAATGTTACAATTTATAAATCATAAGTTACAACTTTAGTTGTAACGGTCAACTAATAGTTACAATTATTAAAAGTAGTCACAAAGAATCTTTTATATGTGACAATTTTACAATAAAATT
Source organism: Euphorbia schlechtendalii (assembly GCA_949673415.1). NCBI lineage: Eukaryota > Viridiplantae > Streptophyta > Magnoliopsida > Malpighiales > Euphorbiaceae > Euphorbia > Euphorbia schlechtendalii. Next base: position 84,430 of record CATIWQ010018692.1, on the reverse strand, counting down.
TCATAAATTGAATATTTGTAACGAAATATTTTTTATTGTAACAGATTATAGTCTTTTTGTTACAACATTTTTTGTGACAGATGAGTTGTTGTCACACACTGTCTGATTTCTTTGAACGACACCTGCCTCAACCCAAGACAAGCCAGTCTTAAAAGACCAAAATCCGTAACTTTAGCATTGAATTGTCATCCAACTGTATGTTTGTGGACTTGAAATCTTTATGGTAAATCAGAGTGTATGTTCCAAAATGCAAGTAAGCCAATGCTCTTCAGCAGTTTGCAAAAGCACTTCTAAGCCTATTCTGACAGTTATAACTTCTAGGCTGATTTTTGTAAATGCACTATCATAGAATAAGATTTTATACACTGAATAATTATATTTAGTAAATACCCCTTTTGAACTTTCTAATTCATCAATTAGCATTTCTGCCATTTTAAAAATTATGTGGTATATAAAATAGAAATTTACATTAATGACATATCAATAGTTTTAAAAATGTACAACATTTCTTAGAAAATTATCACGCTAGATTAATATTGTCTATTTCAATTAAAATTGTGTAATTAAATAATGAAAAAAGACTTAATCATCAATTAAATAAAGTGTTTTAATGTTCAATAGTTAAATATTAATTAATTTGATGAATTGACATTCCATATAATTATTTACATGTAAAAGATCGAATAGACAATGTTTAACATTTATAATGCCAAATCATATAAAAAAATAGACAAACTAGCGTAAAGTTAAATTTTAGTTAATTGTCTATTTTTACTAATGTGTCAAGACTATTATTGGAATAGATTATCTACTAAAGATGCTCTAATGTAAGACCTTAAATAGTTTAATAGAAACACAAAAATAGTAATGTGTGAGCGTGAAATTAAGGATTAATGTTATCAATTTTGAAAGGAACATTACCACAAATAATTAAAGTAGATTCAGATCTAAAAACCAAACTAAATTACATATCGGTTTGAATTTAACACAACTAATGTGTGATAATTATAATAGTTTAATAATGATATTCATGTAATAACGTGTAATATCATACAAACATTTGGGATAGTAACACCATAGTATGTCAATCTAGTGTACCTGTTTATCTTTGGGACAAGCCCGTTCCTAGGTTTTTCAGAGTCTATGGATGAGATAAAAGATCGGGACTCTATTAAGAAGTAATTATATTTTGATTAAAACTCTTAACAATAATTTTAACAAAAATGTAATGTTCCATGTTAGAAAATAAGGTAATAACCTAAAAACTAAATACCAAAATAATCATAAAAGTAACGTTGGTGAGCGTTTTTAAATATGAAATTAGTAAAAATAGTGTTTACATCCATATTCTCTAACACATCTTCATACATAAAAAGATAATATCATTTATCTTCTCAATTTTGGAAAATGAGTTGAGAATTTTTTTTGAAGAGATAGAAACTTAAACAAATTAATGGTCGATATTAATTTTTAATGAAATAATTGTTGAAACTTAATAATAAGATTTATTATTTTTTTAATGAAATGAACTCAAAACAAATTAAAATAATTTATTATTATTATTCTATTTATTTATTTAACTAAAAATTATTATAGTTAAAAAGGAGTTTTCTATTTGAACTATAATGTTGTGAACCTAGAAGGTAATCCCTTATGCACGTGTTCAGAAATGAGTCTGAATAGGGATAAACATGAAATTGAAAAATCAAACTGAGTTTGTAAATGTAACTAAATTTATTTGGGTAGGTTATCAGTGTTAGAGCATGTACAACTATTTTCCCTATTTTCCATTCCCCAAACCCCATTTTGCAGGATCTACGCTTTTTTTGTTCCAACCATCTTCCTCATTTTCCATTATCCATTTTAGATTCTAATAAAGTAATAATATTTTATTATTATTATATTAATTTATTTACATCAAATCTATTCTCAATAACCAAAAAAATATTACACATTAAATTAAATCAAAACTAAAAAAAATATTAATATAATCATTCCCCAAAATGGGTCAGGGAACCCCATTCTAGGGATATACTATATGGGGAATGGTTGGACTTAACCATTCCCCATAGTCACTTCTCATTTTGAGGATTTCGGGGAACCATTGGAGTTGCCCTTAAAAATAACTAAGAGACTTATAAACAAACCAAATTATATATCAAATTAAAAAGTCAATAATAAAATCTATAATGGATGACTTTGTTAGCGAATTATATATAGACTTAAAATCATTTTTTTAGATTAAGTTCAATGAATCAAAATGTAATTTTGATGACTAATAAATTTAAATTTTGAATTTACCTTTTATAAAAGTTACTATATGATTATAAATTTTAAACAATGAATTATAAATAATCTTTCAGGAATAAACTCTCCCTTAGCTAGAGCATGGTTTTTATTTACATATGTGGTTGTTCCTATTGATTTAATAGGATATAAAACGCTAATACATCAACAACCTCTAAACTTGGTTAAGTGAAGTTACAAAATGTTCAAATACCCCTCTTAAATTGATATTTTCAAACCAGTTAGCTCCCTCAATGTCACGTGTTAGAATCTGGTTTAACTTTTTAAATATGTCATTATTACGATTTTACTCTCTTCAACTAGAATATGACACATGACATTGAGGGGGTAAACTAATGCATTTTTTACCAAGTTAAGGGAGTATCTGATCTTTTTGAAAGTTGAGGGTAACATCCAATATTCTGAACCAACTTTAGGGGTGTTGATGCAGTTAACATTTTTTGAAAATAAAACAAACATATTTTAAAAGTTGTGTGTACTATTGTTTGACATAATTTAACATAAAATAAAAGACTGAATACATCATTGAAAGTCCCCTTGTATATAAATTTAAATGTTCATCTACCTCCTGAATTTTATTATACATTAAACTTGAAAAAAATTCTAAATAACTCCCCTGAATTTATAAAAATGAATAAATTTACTCCTTACATATCGGATTTATGTTTATTTAACTTTTCAAATATTTAACTTTTTAAATAAAAACAAAATCTTTGGGTATGTGAAATAGTACCAATGATGTATAAAAACACAACCTAAATGCTTCTTTGAACCTGGGGAGAGAAGACTAAACTTTTAAAATCGCCTCCTTGTCAGTTTCTACTTCCCTCTCTCACCTTCTCTATATACCAGAATGGAAACTCTCCGTCCATCGACATTTCTGTGGCGGCTCCGCCCACCTAGCCGCCGTTCTACATCGTCCCCGGGGGTCCCTTCCACCGTACACCAGATTAATGCGAAGAAGCCCTTCATCAATGCCACCCTTTCCAAACAGGCGGCGCAGATCTCTCCCATGCATCATTCTCCGTCGCCATCTCAGCATTTATCAACCTCTTCCGATTCAAACAATGTTTCTCCTCCTAGGAAGCGAGTTTCCTCTAGCTCTCTCCAGTACGAGCAAGGTTACCTCGGAGCTGTGCCTGATCACCGTGCGATTGAGGAGGGGATTAGCAATGTTTCAAATGCGATGGAAAATTTGACGAATATATTGACTTCCAAGGTTTATGACGTGGCGATTGAATCTCCCTTGCAATTAGCCCCTAAGCTGTCGGAGAGATTAGGGGTTAATGTTTGGCTCAAGCGTGAGGACTTGCAGCCGGTAAGCTTTTTACAAATTTCTCTTCTGCTTACATTTATCTCTCTTATTCTGTTTTTTATGTGATGAAATATTTGTAGCTCAATTATATTAATATTTTGCTTCAGTTAGTTGCTGCTCAGGATACTACAATGAGTTGTGTCTTGATATCTAGGCACTTTTTTTGCAGTTAGTTTAATAACGGTATTCCTTTTTGGATATGCTAAGATGTTTGAATCATCAAAGCATTTACCTGCTATTTGAACAGGTTTTGCATACAAGTTTGCGTACTTAAGTTGCAAATTGATAGTTTATTTAGTTACTCGCCGGAAAGCTTTTGCTGTGCAATTATCATTTTAATTTACTTTATGTTGGCATATTTGCCGTTTAGATTTGAAACCCAGTTTCTTTCCTTATGCTTATAATGTGATGGAACAAGAAAAACAACTGGAAGAGTTAGATTATCCCTATACTAACTTATAGTATTGTATCAAGCTACTTTTGGGTTTTTTTTCTTATTGGGTGTTTTCCTCGTGAAGTTGGATGCTTCACTCTATTCCTTCATCTTTGTAAATGTTAGTATAGAAGTCGGGTTAAGTGAAAAGCAACACTATCTGTTCAGTCTTTCAAGCATCATTATATATATTCCTGCTCTGCAGTTGCTGTTTGTAATTTGAATTAGCAAAATGGATATCCTGATTTAGACCGTGTACCTATGTTTATTTTTGCTCTCAGGTTTTCTCGTTTAAGTTACGTGGAGCTTATAACATGATGGCAAAACTCACAAGGGAGCAGTTGGAGAGGGGAGTTATCTGCTCGTCAGCTGGAAACCATGCCCAGGGTGTTGCCTTATCTGCTAAGAAACTAGGTTGTGATGCAGTGATTGCTATGCCTGTAACCACTCCTGAAATCAAGGTACATATTTTTCTTATTTTCTTAAACTTTACGATCCAACCATGTGCTAGTTTGTTAGATTAATGTGGACCTTTTTGCTTGCAGTGGCAATCTGTTAAGAGATTAGGTGCAACTGTAGTTCTCGTGGGGGATTCTTATGATGAGGCACAAGCATATGCTAAAAATAGGGCCAAAGAGGAGGGCCGGACATTCATACCGCCTTTCGATCATCCTGATGTTATTATGGGACAGGGAACCGTAGGAATGGAAATTGTGCGCCAAATGCAAGCACACAAAGTTCAAGCACCAATAAAGGCTATCTTTGTACCTATAGGGGGTGGTGGTCTGATAGCTGGTATTGCTGCCTATGTCAAGAGGGTTGACCCTGAGGTCAGTCGATTGTTGCATGACATTCATAATATCATTTACATTTAGATTTCTATGTTTCGTATTGTTTTTTATTGCTTGTGGTTTTATAGACTGCTTGAGTTTGGGATTATGAGTACCTCAAACTTCATAATTGTAAATCAGGTAAAGATCATTGGGGTGGAACCATCTGATGCAAATGCAATGGCATTGTCCCTACATCATGGCGAGAGAGTGATCTTGGAACAGGTTGGAGGTTTTGCTGATGGTGTAGCTGTTAAAGAGGTTGGTGAAGAAACATTTCAATTGTGCAGAGAACTAATTGATGGTGTGGTTCTTGTAAGCCGTGATGCCATTTGTGCCTCAATAAAGGTTAGTTTCTGCTGTATTTCATTTACTCCTATTTGACTTTAAATCCTTTTATAGGTTCTAATATGAGAAGTGGGCAAATCAGTGTTTTTAGTTTTTTGGCGTATTTGCAAGCAACAAAAATTTCAAATTTGCATTGAAATCTTTCCCTGCTTCTGGACCCTATAATCGTAAACGCCCAAAATAGCTGTTCATTGTTTCATGCGTTGCAGGACATGTTTGAGGAGAAAAGGAGCATTTTAGAACCAGCGGGTGCTCTTGCTCTTGCTGGAGCTGAAGCATATTGCAAGTATTATAATCTCAAGGGTGAAAATGTAGTGGCGATAACAAGTGGGGCAAATATGAACTTTGATAAATTAAGGATCGTAACTGAACTGGCCAATGTTGGAAGGAAACAAGAGGCTGTGCTTGCAACTGTTATGCCAGAAAAGCCTGGGATGTTCAAACGCTTTTGTGAACTGGTTTGTCCTCATAGCACTATCAGTCAGTTACTCATATGGAGATTTTTTTTCATTACTGAAGATGTTTTCTTTGTTGCAGGTTGGACAAATGAATATTACCGAGTTCAAATATAGATGTACCTCTGAGAAGGAGGCTGTTGTTCTGTACAGGTTAGTTCAAAAACCTTTGTTTTATTTGATAAGAAAACATTAAGAAACAAAACTGCTCGACTTTTCCTGTGATGTCATGTGCAGTGTTAGCCTTCATACAGTTACTGAAATTGAAGAATTGCAGCAGCGGATGGAATCTTCGCAACTGAGAACATTGAACCTTACATCAAGTGACTTAGTCAAAGATCATCTGCGTTACTTGGTAATGATAATTTCTGAAATTTTTATCTCAGGCTTTGATATAGTTCATATTTGTTTTTGTTGGACATGTGTTGCATATTATATGGTATTCCTACCCAAACAGTAATGGAGAAAATACAAACTATACTCTTAACACATACTGACATAATCATCCTCTTGATTCAAAATCCAAAATAAATTCTTACAACATAATCCCCGACCTTTGAAACACACTGCATTGATCATCCATTCTATCAATAATTTTATATCATACAATATACTCGCACTGAAAATTTCACTTGAAAGATTTGAACGAGAAACTAACGTCATATTAAACCGAAAATGAGAAATGTGAACAAGTGTCTATATTGAAATGAAAACAAAAAAACTTTTCCAACCATACATTCCAAGAACATAAAAAAAGGAATTTTTCCCAGAACATACATTCTTGCTAATCTCCAACTTTAAGATTAATAAATGATAAAAAAAGAAATTTCTCCAAGAACATACATTATTCTCTTGATCCAGAAACCCATCTGTCTCAACTCTCGAATCAACATCAACTCATTCAAAACTTAAGAAACAGTTCCTCCTCACCAAATCCAAATCCAATTGCAATCTAAATTCAAATGCCACGCATCCACCATAATTTCAACCATCATCACCATTTGTGCTGCTTTCACGGATGGAATTTTGAGCTGTGCTTGATGAAGGATTATTGTAGAGCACTCTCTTCCTCTCAAGTTGTTGCTCTCTGATGGCTATACTGCCCCTCCACAGCTCGATGTCTTTGACTATGGTATGCAAATACTTAATCAGCTTCAAGAGAGTAAATCTGGTTATATCTGCTCAACAGCAAGCAAGGTATAGTTGGTTAAATTTGTGTTCACTATCTCCTTCTTGCACCTGAGACCCAAACCCTGCATGTATGAAGGGCCATTCACTAATGGCCACTTCCATCATGGAATCTATGAGGGAGAAAATGGTTGGATGGCTCGGGAGTGGTGGTGGATTCTTTCCCCATAATATCTTGAATCTTGAATCTTGTATATTTTTTCTTTTACTGCCCATTTATAAAAAAAGTATGTATAGTTTTCTGTCAGTATATTACTATGAGTTGGGAAATTAACTGTAATTTATAAACCATTATATGTTAAGAGTATCCTGCTGTATATCATATTCATTCAAATTTCAGTCCCAAATTTATGTAGCTTTCAATTAGCCATCCACGCAGACCTGATCTCTACTGAATAAATGAAAAGGCTATCCTTTCTAGAGAAGTCTATGCAACAATTAAAGTGAAAAATTCTCATGTTTCCTCTAATATCTAGAGATCACGTTTTTTTTCAGATAAATTTGATGAAAGCGTCATCCATCGTGTATGAGATTTTATTGTAATTCATTCTGATATGGTCATTTGGGGAAAATATATGAGAGATGGGATCTTTATTTATTTTCATTGAATACAATCCCTTATATTATTTTGCATATTTTGTTGTATTAATGCAATACTAAGGTTGTTGTTTGTTACAGATGGGTGGCAGATTAACAGTTCGGAATGAAATTCTCTGCCATTTTGTTTTCCCAGAAAGGCCAGGTGCTCTTATGGAGTTCTTAGAGGCTTTCAGTCCTCGATGGAACATCACTTTGTTCCATTACCGTGCCCAGGTTGACTTCCAACCCATCTGATCTCTTGCATTAAAGTGTTACTATTACTTAACAGATTTCTCATAATGGTCAAATCCTATTAATTTTTTCCTCTTCAACAGGGTGAATCTGGTGCAAATGTGTTGGTTGGAATCCAGGTTCCAGAAATTGAGATGGGTGAGTTCCATAATCGCGCCAACAATGTTGGATACGATTATGTCCTTGTAACTGATGATGTTCACTACCAGCTGCTCATGCACTAATTTGAGAGGCCCTTTTGTTTCGCGTTTCTTACACGAACACTGCACTCTCTACTTTTGGGCATGAAGTGAGTATCGGTCTTGGTTTAGTTAAGAGGGGAATTACTGCTTTGTTTTATGCTTAGAGTTAACCAATTTGTATTATATATAATAAATTGGGGTATTTGTGATCCTTGAAGAAGGTGAAGTCGAGATGTTATGTAGTCCAACGCAATAATTATATGCTTTGAAAGAATTGAAGCACACTGATGTTTGTATTATTTTATAATGTATAAATTAACTAGTGAGTATTCTGTTGGTTGTAGCATGAAATAATATTAAGGTTTTTAGAAACTTTAGTTTAGTTGAGATATTTTGGATATCTAAGGTGATCATTGATCGGCTTTAACTTTATTTTCTCCAAAATACTCATATATTAACAATTTAGCTGCATTTTGAACTAAAGACAATTGATAAACCTGATATAAGTGGAAAGATGACAGGGAATGTTTGATTATTGAAATATATGTTGGTACATATTTTTATGAAAGATTTCAGTGTTGCATATATTGAAGAATAACAGTTTCTAAGAGTGTTATTGGTCCTCAATGACAAATCGATCAACGAGGGGTAGCTTAATTGAGAAATTATACTGATTACAACAAATAGGGGTTTGCTCTGAAATAATAACATAACGAATCACTTATAATCTCTTACTACAACTTTGGATATGAACTCGGTTTGTTTGTTGATGCTGTAGAAGAGAGATGCTCTTTGACTAATATTGAATGTTCTGTGTAAGAAATGGAGTCTTACCAATTGATTGTGGTTCATGGGCTTTAACAATACAAACTTAAATATTTTATTTTCATAATTTCTTTTTCCAAGAATAATAATGAGATTAAAATAATAAATTTTAATAGTTTTTCATCAAATTAAACTAGAATTTTAAAAACTCTATATATTACTATACCACTAATCCCAACACAGATTTTAAAATAAGCATATCAATCTATATCATACTATATTGTACCGTATTATAGTTAAATATAATAATATTTTTTCTAAAAAAACAAGAAATTATTTTCTTCACAGAAAAAGAGTATGTAATCAATCATTTTCGCATGTTGAGTGTTTAACTAACTAGTAGTAACACATTTCTATAGGCTACAATTTCTTTTGGCATGTTGTTATCAAAACATCATAAGCATATTACTAGGGTTGTTCTTGATCCACCATACAATATATTACAATCAACAACCAATACCAAGAATAAAGGGAATCTCCATGCTCAATTATTTCAAATTTCTAGTTTTACATATTCTATTAGATTCATGAAAACTTTTTTTAATTGCGATTAGTTCCATTTAATTTAGTTATTATCTTAACATTCACAAACTCTCATTGAATAAATGCAGTTGCTTTAAACTCCATTCAGTAAATTTGATCAAAAGAAAATAAAACCTCCATTCAATAAAAAAAATCATGAATTTGTTAAACTACAAGTTCAAAGCTCTGTAATTGGATCGTTTTTCAGTTTTATTGCCCAAATTAGAAACCAATTACTTGCCACCTCCGAAGGCTAGATAGATCCAAGGAATAATTCATGTAGTAGTTGCTTATCTCTGAGATTCTGCCAAGTTTATGCCTATGAAGGGGAAAGGTTTTACATTCTTCCAATCTCTAAATCCCTAGCCAAAAACTTACCTTTACTTGTCGTAATGGTATCTTCTATCTTTGATACATCACCGCCCCCATCATGACAGTTTTCTAACATTACATGTTTTCTGATCGAAAGCTCTGGCATGGTATTTTATGGACTTGTTTCGCCTTCGAAAATATTCTATATTCAAAGTTTTACTACAAAATATTTTTTTCCATGTTTTTTTTAATGTAAACATAACTTATTACAAGCTAAAGAGTCTCGTAAAGTTTTATAAATCAATTTTTTTAATAAATGGCCTTTCAGATATGACAACGTAAATAAGAGATCAAACTAATTTTTTTAATCTACAATTTGACATAAAAATGATTTTATTTAAATACGTTTCATGATGAACAAAATGGGTATCATATTGTAACAAACTCATACTGAAGTATACATTAATTAGGTAAAACTCAGGCCAGTACTATGTATTTGACGAATTGTTGTAGGGTGGGATTTACTTTGACAGGATAAAAAATCTCGATAAAAATAATGGGACGGGAATAGAGATTTATTAACCATCAAATCTTTAATGTAGATGGGGATTCCCCGATACAAAAAAAAATAAAAAATCACCAACCCATTAAGTACAAATAATTTACAATATAGACAAGAACATAGAACTTATAATTTTAATTTTGAAGAAACTGAAAGCACATATCAAAGTGTAACTTGCCATCCAAATCATGCAAAGCACTTCAGTTCGTCATAATGATGGGTCTATCTTTATGGTAGTGTTATCATTAAAGAACAGAAAAAACAATTCCACTTACTTGTAAGAAACAAGTGAAAGAATATATATTTATGTTTTTTCTATTGTCAAATATTTTTGTAACTGTTTATTTACAAATGTGCTCATGCACTCTCTGTAAGAATTTGTTTATTTAAAAAAAAGCAAACGAAATGCACAGTAAAGATAAATTTAATTCAACTTCAACAAAAAATTCAAAAGCGAGAATTGACTAAAGCTTGATTTAACAATTAACTAGAGTAAAATACTATGCATTTCAGATCCAAAATGACATTTTCCATAACAAAAACTAGCTATGTTTAACTGTATTAAGTATTTAAACTAGTTTGTCTAAAAAAAAATTTTCCATTCAAATAAGGTACAAGACAAATAGTTACCTAAAAAATAATCTCATATATATAGTGATTTATCATTGAAATAAAGACACTTTCCCACTTCAAGTTCTAACGTCCTTCAAATTAGTAAAAAACATGACTTAATAGGTTCCATTTTAGGTTAGCCTAATGGGAACACATTAACAAAATGGACAAAAAAGTAAAAGCTTTATGGGGCACTAAAAATGACATAAAAGCAGCTTTATTGGAACTAAGTTCTTTAAAACAGTTATTATACCTTACCTTTCCTTCTTAAATTCTCCCCCACATTATTCCCTCCCTTCCACATTAATTCAACAACACAAAGACCCTGAAAAAACACAGATAATAATAGTTGTAATGATATGGGGCATGCTGAGATATTTTTGCATACCTTTGTTTGCCTTGTTGTTGTAGCATCCATGGCTGCTCATGCAGATCCCATTGTTCCGGCTCTGATTATCTTTGGGGATTCTGTTGTTGATGTGGGTAACAACAATAATCTCAATACTTTGGTCAAGGCGAACTTTCTTCCTTATGGAAGAGACTTTGTTGGTCATAAACCAACTGGGAGATTCTGCAATGGCAAACTAGCTATAGATTTTACTGGTAAAGTTTCTCACTAATAGACTTCAGTTACTTCTAAATCTCTCTCTACCTCTAATCTTATGGAGTTTTTCGGCGTTGGGTTTTTTTCATGAACAGCTGAGTATCTTGCTTTTGACTCGTACCCACCTGCTTATCTTAGCCAGGATGCCCAAGGATTGAGAATCTTAAATGGCGTTAACTTTGCCTCAGCTGCTTCTGGTTTCTATGATAGCACAGCCAAACTATATGTAAGACAAGCTCTCTCTCTCTCTCTCAATCTATCTATTTCTCATCAATAAAGAAGATTGTATTGCTAACTATTTTGTGGATTATGTAGAATGCCATTCCATTGACCCAGCAGCTAAATTACTACAAGGAGTACCAGAAAAAAGTTGTGAGAATGGTAGGACAGACCCAGGCTAATAACATATTTTCTGCGGGTGTACACCTCTTAAGTGCAGGGAGCAGTGATTTTGTCCAGAATTACTATATCAATCCTCTTCTTGATAAAATCTACCCAGTAGATTGGTTCTCTGATAACCTTATGACATACTACTCTAACTTCATTCAGGTATGACGCTAGATTTTCGGTTTCACAACATATGCTTGTAAAGAAAACAAAAAAAAATGCCAAAGTTGCAATAAGGAGAAAATGACTTATCACACTTTAAACAAGATCAGGATTTAGGGTAGGATCTCATGCTAACAACACAGTCATTCACACTATTTTGCAAAAATAGATATTGTATGTATCTACAGGAATTGAGTTTGACTTAGATATCTCAGAAGAACAAACTAATTGCTCAGATGCTGCATTTAACAGAATCTATACAACTCGGGAGCAAGAAGAATTGGAGTGACAAACCTACCACCAACTGGGTGTTTACCGGCAGCCATAACCCTCTTTGGAGCAGGAAGCAATCAGTGTGTAGAGAGATTAAACAATGATGCCATTTCCTTCAACAATAAATTAAAAGCAACTTCTGAAGGCTTGAAGAGTTCACTTTCTGGCCTCAAACTTGTTGTCTTCGATATCTACCAGCCTCTCATGGATATGATCATGAAACACAGTGACAACGGTAATTCCAGTCTGCAACCAGAATATCTTCAATAAACTGACAATGTACATACAGAAAAGTAGAAAAAATAACAATTCCAAACACATATACATCATTCACTTTGCCACGCATACTATGCCATTCTCTTGCAGGTTAATTGATGAAAATGTTGCTAACAAAAATAACTCAGGGTTAATTTTTCATATGACTTTCTACAGGTTTCCACGAGACCAGAAGGTCTTGCTGTGGAACGGGTATATTAGAGACCTCAGTCCTGTGCAATTCAAGGTCTTTGGGGACATGCTCCAATGCTACATCATATATGTTTTGGGATGCATTTCATCCTTCTGAAGCTACTAATGAGGTCTTGGCTGGTATTCTACTTCAACAAGGATTTGAGCTCATTTCTTGAAGCAGCTCTATTGTTGCTCAAGTTAGCTACAATTTTATTCATGCAATCTTATATATCGAAGTTATATCAGAACATATAGCATGGGTGTGTTGGCTGATGTGTTACCTCGTGAATAAGGAAAACTTATGGTTTGCATCTATTGCAAGACATTCATCGTCAACTTCAATATAATATCTATGATTTGGTGCGTGCTCTATTTCGTCTAAAGCCAGATAGTGTAATTGAATTTCAGTTGGAAAGTGATAAAGGGCAGTCTAAAATGTCTATTTGAATCTTATATAATCTTTTGAAGCATTCCTTCACTAATTTGTTGAAACGGGAAATATAGGCCCCTGTTTCTTCCTGGAAAAACATCAACTTAGACAGTTACCAATCAATTTTCACCTCTCTCTGTGTGTTTCTATGGTTTTATATTTAATTTATTCTCAAGATGCTATCTCCTCAATGTCGTCATTCATCCCTCTACTCATGGTAAAAACATTCAAATTTTCCAGCAGTATCTCATTGACCCCATTACATAAACTAAAAAGATTTTGTCAAGTCCCATTTACCTACATTAATTCTTACATGCATTGCTAGGCCAATTATTTGCCACATGTAATAATAGAAGAGTTCGATGCAGTGTTGACCAATTGAGAAGAATCATATAATCGCATCTTATGGTGACCCACGGATTTCAATGATCATATATTCCAATCATAAGCAGTGATAAAAAAAATCTTAATATTTCAATGAAGATCTAAAGATGCTTGAAACACAAGTTCACCTGAAATTCCAAGAACTCGAAGTATCCATAAATCACTAAGAAAGTTCAAATCCAGCATTAGAACTGATTGCATAAAGAAGTTTTGCTCTCAAAGTGGTTGCACGTTTGTATGTTGGGAGCTGCAGCCATCCAAGAGATCAAGAAGCCATGCAAGAAACCAAGATAGTTCAAAAATATGGTAGACAACACAGAGAAAGAAAGAAAAGAGAGGCATGTAGTCACGTTTGAAATTACTAAAGATACTGGATGTTGCACCTGAGAATTTAATTAAGACTTGTTAAAGGAATGTACAGCTGTTTAGGAGTGTAAAGGAATGTTCAGCTGTTTCCTACTTACCTAGTTTGCTAGATAAATGTGTATCAACATATAGAATTAATATAAGATGATACATTCAAAATGCAGCTTTTTAGATTGTTACATGGTATCAGAGCCTGAGTTCTAAGTTCTGAGAATTTCTTCCGCTGTTCTATTCGTTTTTCCTGGTTGTTTTCCATCTTGGCAACCTACTGTCCATTTTCTTTTCCCTTGAGTTTCAGTGAGATACTTCTCCTGGTTTGAGTCTCCATTCTGTTTTCTTGTTGTTACATTAGAGGCTTGTGAGGGTTAGAATTTTGGTTTCTCTTTGATGGTATAAATTGAGTAATTGATGGCGGGCCTTGAGATTTGGGCTTCTTTTGTTGGGTCGCCTTTCAGTTCCGATTGTTTTTTTCTCGATTCGAGTTCTGTTAATTTATTGAGGTTGAGCTAGCAGAATTAGAATACTCCAAGGACTACCCTATGTGTAGTGTTTTTGGCAAGTGTTGGGATGGGATTTCACTTTGATTTGCCGATTTGGTCTGCCAAAAAGTGCAGCGTTTGTGGACCTCGGTTTAGAGTCCAGTTACTGCAGTAGATTGGTGGTTTCTCGGAATGATTATTCATTTCTCAAGTCGTCACCTTCTCGTTTTCGGTTCTCAACTGCAATTGAGTCACTGTATTGTGTTTGTTTCAAGCTTGAGCATGTATGCTCCAGCTTGAGGGGGAGTGTAAAGGAATGTACAGCTGTTTAGGAGTGTAAAGGAATGTTCAGCTGTAAAGGAATGTTCAGCTGTAAAGGAATGTACAGCTGTTTCCTACTTACCTAGTTTGCTATATAAATGTGTGTCAACATATAGAATTAATATAAGATAATACATTCAAAATGTAGCTTTTTAGATTGTTACACGACTTAAGAGTACCTTGAGAGTATTGTAGCATGTAGAAGCTGAAGGAAGCCGTTCAACATCCTGTCCTCCAATTGTGGCCCATAGAGAGGCACCACATGGAACCTGTAAGGTAAAAAAATTTAATGGTCAATTCAATTGATATTTCTTCTTTCTTATTGTTGTTGTCTTTGGATCTTTTAATCATTTTTTTGTTGAAAACAGTATGGCTTTGCAAGAGGGCATGCAAGTCCAAAAGCTATAGCTAAAAGAAATTCTGCAACAATCCCAAAAGCTACAATGATGTAGCAGGAACAAATTTGTCTAGGAACATTTTCCCCGGAAAAGTCGCATTCAAATGCCCTTGATGTAAACCGCTCACCAAAGATAAACCTGAATTCAGGAGTATACCTTATGGATAGTAAAGGATGGCTGCAAGTGTTTGAACCCAAGTAATGGAGCTCGAGAGCAGCTGGTAACAAATTTAAGCAACATACATCGTTGATTTGGTTCAAATCCTTTCATAACCTGTATTATAAGGAGCAAGATATATATTACACCAATACACTATGTCATACATCAAGATAAGCATAAAAAAATTAAGAGACAATAATATCAAGTTGGGAAAGTGAACAAATGAAAATGTTGCCTAGTGAAGGGATGACTGTCTTGGTCTTATCCTGTTTTTTCCAGATAGATTTGGAACCTGATTAATATTAAATGAGGACATGGGAAGGGTAGATACGATCCATATAGATGGAAGCAAAAGAGAATCCATGTGGAGATGTTTATGGTTACTAAAAGTGAAAAGGATCCCACTAGGCCAATAAGAAGGAAGGAAATGTCACGACATTCCACCTGTATCCCATAGAAATTGCTAATACAACAATTACATGCTATGAGAACATGATCCATTTACAATTGTACAAACTTTTCCTTCAAGCCAAGAATTCGCACACATAATCCTTTCAAAAAAGTTTGTTCTGTAATTCTTCAGAACAATACTTGTTTTGAAAATCAAAGACAAGAAATTAAAAAATGAGGTATAAAAGATCTTAGGAAATTATATTTTCTTACGAAATAAAAATCACAACATTTAACTACAAAATACAAGAAGCTTCATACAGTACCTCCCAAAAAAGTTTGATAGTTCGGCTCCCCTCAGAATAGCCACCAGTATAATGTGTGTTATTTCTTAAATCATCAACATCAATATCAAAATCACCACCTGAAAGTAACTGCAAGATGCAACCAGATTTAGCACTAGGTTCCCAGAAATGAACACAGAAACAAGCATACAATGACAGAACATTTTGCAGTATAAAACAAAGTTAGCACCCCTATTACTACATATCATCATCACAAAGTACATATCACATAACACGAACAAAGATCAATTTAAATATTTATGATTCAGCAAAGACGAATAGCAATACCCACATTAAGAACAGACTCTACTTCCACACTATTTACTTGTATCGTTCATGTCTTACAAAATTGAGATATGAACTTCAAGTTGAATACAACAAAATAAACATTCAGTGTGCCAAAACATGGTAGTTGTTGCAAAATATGGTAATGATTGTATGAGTGATTGAGGTGAGTGATGATAGGGACTGATTATTTCTTTACTAATCTATACCTAATATCTTTTTATAAATGTATGTAACTTCATCTTATTAAACACAAAATAGAATTATAAAAATATAGTCTTTTAAATGTATAAAATGGCATCAGAGCCAAAGTTTGAGGGTCTGAGTTTGTGCGTCTATTCTATTCTTGCTTTTTATTTCTCGGTTACTGTTTCACGAAACTGTTCATGATCTCCCCGGAACTTCTTTTATCTTTCTCACCTCTACTCCAAACAGCACCTCACCATCAGATCGACGATTGAGTAAAGTACGGTGAACATTACCCACGCGACGCACCACATTCTTGCCAGAGCATCTCCCACACGCCAGTGCGTGACGCCTCCTTTTCCTGCGAAACTTGACCAGCAACTTCGTCTCTCAATTTTCAGCTCTTCTATTTGGTTGTTTCTCTGATTTGACCTATTTTGCTTTGGGCTAAATTTGGACAAACTGCAGAATTCGGTGGCGTTTTATCTCTTTCTTGGTCCTTGAGTCTACTTTCTTGGCCATTTGTTGAATTTCTAGCCGTTGCATCAACGGGGGCTTTGAGGGACAATTTTGTCCATGGCGGATTGTAGCGATGTATTTTCTCTCTTCTTCTATTGTTTGTGGCATAGTTATCAAAATCGTACGATTCGCGCTTCAAATCATACGATTCGCGCTTCGAATCGTACAATTCGATTCACCCCTAAATAGATTTGAATCTATGGGTGAACCGAAATGAGTGAATCGACACAGAATCATGCAAATCGGTGGTGAATCGGCCAAATTGTACTATTCAGCTGATTCGGGCAATTCACTTTTTGATACTGAGAGTCAATATTTAAGCCATCTTTTCATCTCTCCGTACCAATATTGGTACAATTCTATCCTAATTAGTACTCTTCCAGTTCAAAATCGTACCTTAGTTTGTTGTATAAGGCTTGAACTTGTTAATAACTACTTCCTCTTTGACTGCTTCGCATTTATCAAATTGATATGTTTATTAGTGAATAGATTTTATAAGCATTATATTTGTTAGTATCTGAATTTCAAGTATTGTATTAGTTGATATGATGTTTTTATGTTAATATTGTATTTTGGACTGAATTTTTTATTAAATTAAGTTGAGCATGTTAAATATGTTACAAATATATAAGTTAATGAACTTCACCCGAATCTTACGATTCGATTCAATTCGATTCTCGATTCACAGAATTTGAATTTTGATTCTCGATTTGACAACTATGGTTCGTGGTATTGAGGTTAAGCTTATAGAATTGGATATTCCGAGTGCTAATCTACGTGCAGTGTTTGTGGCAAATGTTGGGATGGTAGGTTCCCTTTGGATTGCCGTTTTCTGGATCTCAGTTATGGATCCAGTTTAGATAGTGGTTATTCGGATGCTTATCTAGTTCTCAAAGTGTCACTTTGGTTCACAGATTTCAAGTTAGCTATTTTTCTTTTTTGTTGCGTTTGAATTTAGCATTAGTGTTTGTAACAAGCTTGAGCATGTATGCTCTAGCTTGATGGGGCGTGTTACAGAATATGGTAATGATTGTATGAGTGATTTAGGGGAGTGATTGTAGGGACTGATTATTCCTTTCCTAAAATATACCTAAAATCCTTTTATACATGTACGTAACCTCATCATACACAATACAAAGAGCTTTATTATAATGTAGTCTTTTTGTATAAGGGTGTGTTTGGAAAGGTCCATTTTGAAAGAATTCAATTCAATCAAATTCACTTTGTCAAATTCCCTTGTTTGGATCAAACAAATATTGGTAGAATTCAAATCATGCAAGATTTGAATTCTTGTGAATGCAAGGAATAAAAATCTTGCAAAAAGTTGCAAGATTTCAAAAGAATTCATTTAAGTTATGCTTTTGGATTTTAATTTCATCATTTTACCTTCTCATATGCTTTTATTTTAAGGAGACAATATACTTGTATAAATTATTTTAAAAAATAGTTAAATATATTATTAGCAATCAATTGAATTCTTTAATATGAATAAGTTTCCTAACAAAGGAAATTGTTTGAGAAATCAAATCAATTGAATTCTTTTAAGTGAATTCAATTCAATTCTTTTCATTTTCTAATGGGATTTGTTTTCGAACACGCCCTAAATTATGTAACTTCATCATATACAATACAAAATATCATTATCACAATGTAGTCTTTTTAGTTTATAATAGTAGTTAATCAACAAAAAGAATTGGAAAAACCTCAAAACTCGACACAAGTATTTGCTGAATACAATTACAAGAGGAATTACCTGATTAAATTCAGTGGCATTAAATAACTTTAACCAAGAAGGAGATATGAGATCCGTTAAACCCCTGTAAAATGCATTTGAATATGGCAATATCTGCAATTCGAATACTTAGTATGAGAAAACTGTAAAACAGGTAAATGTTTAATATTTTTGTTCTGATGTAATAAATGGGTACCTGCTGGTTGAGTTTATAATCTGCCATTGCATGGATATAGTGCATTTTGTTCTCATTTGTCACACAAACATCTTTTCCTCCTGGTTTAATCTCAATAACTTGCCGTTTGCCAAATGATTCTTCTGTAATTGTGAAGTCCAAAGATAGATCCTTTAGATCACCTTCATAATGCTGCAGAATCAATGGCATAAATTAACGTGGTAAAACATATTGAACTTGTTAACATACTTTTACAATATAATGGTAATAATAAGAACAAGCATTAATCAGCGCCGGTACGTTGCATGGTTGACAATTACACGTTCATCCCTATACTTCTATTCTATAAGATTCCAAATTCCTAAGTTTGAACCATAGGACCCCTTTAATATCTTTTGGCACCTTAAGCCTTGATTGAAGGGTTTGGTTGTGCCCTTATGGGAGGACCAGTGTTGATAGAGACACTTCCCAGACTCCTACAGGAGACAGCAGTGGGATTTTTCTCAATGGGAGATTGCCTGAGAGCGATGCCGCAAAGTGGTTTTTTTTTTGGGATGACTCTAGTGGCAGAAACATTTGGTTGGAATTCCATGGTTTTCATCTGATTCATCTATACTAGAGTGGTGTCAGAATGAAATTTTAGCAATAATGATGAAAATATCTTCCCCAAACAGACTTAACGATGGAAACTTCCATCAAAAAATTGGTTCTTGTGGATAAATTTTACTAGCCGGGGTTCGACAGACTTGCCATGACCCCCTAAGAGATCCACCGCAGGTTATGTTATTGATTTGATTAGAATGCTTTAGCAAGAATTTTAAGATATAAACAATCTTATCAATCAATGGATAAGAGATGCAGAAGCAACTTAAGAATAGGGTTTACCTTCACATACATGAGATTACGATAAAGCTCTGGATCGAGTGTTGATAGTTCATCAAGGAAGCTATACCGACCCAATAGTTTTTGTACAAAAACATGTGAAAAAGAGTATTCTAATAATATTCCTTCATAAAGAGCTTTTCCAACAACTCTTCCAAGAAATTCAATCATCTGGAACCCATTCTCCAGATATTTAGCAGTTGGATTAGGAATAAGAAGTCTTTCTGATGTGGATGTCTGGGAAAATAGGCCGTACCTTGGACAATAAAACAGAATGATTAACGAAAAAACTAATAACTTTACATGCAAAGAGAGTACATAATGAACAGGGAAACAAGATTAAGAAAATAGAACAAACTTACTCAGGGGAAAATGCTGCTTTTGACATATCCGTCAGGAACTCCTTTGACAACCCACCATAGTCCAACCCAGCCTCTGGAACACCACATTCACTCACAAATGAAACATGAATGGATGACTTCAATCTTGATTTCAGAGTATTTAGTTGCCGAAAACCATCTTCAACAATATGTCCTCGCCTAACTACAATCTCCACTGCACGAGAACCAGGTCCAGTGGCTTCACCAGCCATTTTTCGAGATACTTTGTCCATGTTGATGAACTCTCTAAACATTTGAACTCTGCCAGAGATATAAATGAAATGAAAAACCCACCAGCATAAAGGGAAAACTATAAGCAATGCAACCAAAGAAGTTGGTTTCAGATGTTGAACAAAATAACCCCAAAAGAAAAGAATTGCAGTAATGATATGAATAAATGGAGGAAGAAAATTTATACAAGAAGATAATAAATAAATAAACACATACATTTAACCACACACACGCTCAGAGGGGGGAGCCAGTCCCTATATACAGAGTGTTAGGTTGAAGTTCTAAGGAGCCAATCCTCATAAGGTGTTGCTGGGAAAAAGAGCAAACTCACCAAAAAAAAACAATAAGGTGTCTAAGTTCCAACCCAACTAGCCATTCCCCATAAGTTGTTTCAGGAGAAGTGCAAACATATCAAGTAAACAGTAATAGAAAAACAAAAAGAATAAGGTGTCTCAGGCTCACCTCTCTTCAAATGGATATACATGTGGAATAGCAGTAATTACAGAACCCCCGGAATCATCTGATTTCAAGTTAAACAACATGCTTTAAGGTGTCTAAGTTCCAACCCAACTAGCCATTCCCCATAAGGTGTTTCAGGAGAAGTGCAAACATATCAAGAAAACAGTGATAGAAAAACAAAGAGAATAAGGTGTCTCAGGCTCACCTCTCTTCAAATGGATATACATGTGGAATATCAGTAATTACAGAACCCCCAGAATCATCTGATTTCAAGTTAAACAACATGCTTTCATGAGATCTGGCAGCAACTGCAATTGGGGGCCGATTAGTTCTTGCAGGTGAAAGCCATAGATCAGGAGGGCAAAACTGATGCCTGCAATCCCTTTCATACATCAAATGCAAGCATCTGACTGCAGAATCCATGACAGGTCCATTCAACTGACTTTTACCATGAACCATGCCATTGTACACCAATGTATTCAGAACGGAAGCAATTTTCCGTTGCTGCTCCAGTGTAAATGGTACCTTGGTCAAAAGCAAAATATTATGGAGGTAAAAAACTATTGAATAACTTCTGTGATTCGGTTAAATAAAAGTGAAAATACCTGCTTTTCATAGAAGTCAATGTCATCAAGAACCAAAAGTAGATGGGCGTATACTGAAGAGAACAGATGAAGCAGACATGACATGTCTTTTGAAATGTTTGTTGGACCACACTTTAAAGGTTCAACATCCCAAATATCTTGCAAGTCTGCATCTACCTCTGCACTGGATTGCCCATTCACATAATCATCATCATGCTGGGACTTGCCAGAAAATTTATGGATCACATTGGTCCATTTATTAGTTCCTTCCTTATTGAGTTGTCTTTGTTTTCTCTTAGTATCTCCATCCTTCTTGTTTTCTAAAATCTTATTTCTAGAAACTTGATTGACAGAAGAACTATGCCGTTTCTCAGGAAAGAGAATGTTTTCCAGTGTTTCCCATAGAATGACAAGATATCCAGGAGTAAATGATAGCATGTTAAGAACAGGCAATGGCCCAAATGCAGGATTTAACTTTGAAAAAATTCTGATCATGTAGGAATAGTAATATGCAATATCAAGAAACTGCAACTTCCTTGAGCATTTAAGATCTTTTGTAACTGAATTTTCATCTATACGAATACTTGCATCAATCTTTGAGATGACCAAGAGTTTTCCAAGATGCCATTGCTCACAAACAGGTCTCAGTAAATCCAAATAAGATATCTTTTGGGGACAAGGAGTCTCCTTATCATATCCAACACGGTCGTCATCCACAGAATAATGTTTCCCCTTTTCAGTCCCTCCATTATCACGAAGCCATGATAGTAGACTCTCAGCTACAATTATCACAACATGGACATAGATTGCATAATCTACACTTTGTTTTAGCCCTCCAGGATCCACAAAATCAGTCTCAGTCCCTGAAGCTAAGCAAATAATGTTCGCAAGAGCCCAACCTACTGGTGGAACAACATTCGTAAAATGTTGTGTTTTCTTATCATGCAAATTTGACATCTCGGATAATATATTGTCTTTCAAAATCTGCCATCATCTGCCAAAACTTGTCAGTCTCCACACTATTTGTGTACTGGTGTGTGTATGTGTGTGCGCACATATGTGTGTATCAGCTAGAGAACTTCTATTAGACTCATAGGAATTAAAGGCAGTACAGCAAAATGATCAAGTAATAGAGGCTCAAATCTCAATGAGAAAAAAAAGAAGAAAATAATAGAAAGATTTATGAAAAAGAAGAAAAAAAACAAAGAAATACAAGAGGGTTCATTAAGCAATTAGTCTCAAGCAACTGACAAGTAAATAGAGGCTCAAGTCCTGTTTTTTCTTTAAAAGGAAGTCATTTCATTTCATAACTCATTTTAAACAGGCATACATCTTACAAAATTAGTAGTTCGTTTTTATCATAAATTCCTCTCCAATCAAAGGAATATCACTAAATATTATCACCATGTAACCCAAGAATAAAGTGCATGAATTCTGACAGTTGGGCATTGTCAACAAAATATAATTCATAAAAAGATTTATGAAAAGATTTTGTTTGAATTTATATACAATAGGACATTTTCTAACAGCATGACATTGTGAAGAAAATATTAAAAGCAGAAAGAACTATGAAAAGGTTTTGTTTGAATTTATTGAATCTTACCTGTAGGGCCTGGAGGCTTGGAGACAGAACAGACTTGTGCTTTATAGCAGACACTAAAACAGCTGGAAGACGTTGAGTGAGCCTGGGAATTGCAAGTAGATGCATACAGTACTGTGCAGAAGCAGATTGCATATTCAAAAGGTCAGGACCAGTAAGTGTCAAATTTGTTGCATTCAGTGGTCGTAAAGCTAAGGTTATTGCACTAGCAGTAATTAAGAATTTATCATCTGCCTGGATCTTAGTTTTTGTCTGTGTAGCAGTAAGAATATCTAATTTATTGATGTATCTTCCAATAGATACATAAAGACCACTTCCGGAGCTTCCCATGAACCTTATAAGATCATTTACTGCACCATCTGTATCTGCCAGACTACTTTTCAGGAAACTGGTCCACCCCTTAAGATCAGTTAAGACAACAAGAAAGCGCATAGCAAGGGAGGTAAGAACAATGATATCTTGACTTCCTACATGAGATTTTACACAATCCCCAAGAATAAGTGAGCAGAGAGAAATCAGCTTCTTTGACTGATATGTCCATATTCTTTTCTCTTCAAGTGTACCAAGTGCTATCGAGCAAAAGTTCTTTCTTGAATCTACCCTTAAAAGAAAAGAAAAAAGAGTTCATCAGTCTTTTTTATGAAGTGTCCAGTTTAGATAATGGAGAGAATGAGAAAGTGAGAGAGAGAGAGAGAGAGAGATGTCAATGAGAAAATTGTACAGTATAATTCCATCCTTAAAACATTCTGAGGAATAAAAATATAGTTACAATAATCTGAAGAATGTCTTGGAACCTACAAGAACAGCAAGCACCAAATGATCTATTCCATCATTTTGTGTATGCTATAACGCACACAAAGATATTTCATTGACAATAAAAGCAATGAAGACGTGAAGATGGAAAAAAAGG
This sequence comes from Euphorbia schlechtendalii, assembly GCA_949673415.1. NCBI lineage: Eukaryota > Viridiplantae > Streptophyta > Magnoliopsida > Malpighiales > Euphorbiaceae > Euphorbia > Euphorbia schlechtendalii. The sequence goes on along the minus strand of CATIWQ010018692.1, from coordinate 60,618 downwards.
TATAGTAATTCCAAATTGACTTCTTATTCATGAAAAGTTGTGTGAACTTGAATCTAATGATACTGCTACTTGTAATATTGTAATGACCACACCATAGCACGTAAGTTACAAGACATGCTAAAGCACAGCATTTGCATTTATGAAAACTCGTAGTTATAAAAGTGAAGTCAAGAGGATGGAAAGATAAGAGAGAATCATGTGATCTGCCAATTTCGGATTCAACATTTTGAACTGGGTGACAAGCACAGATCAAGAACGCAATTGCAAGACAACGGACTATCAGGAAGGAAATCTTTTTATACAGAAAAACAATGATGAAATCATTTTCCAACTATGCGGATATTCAATCTGACCTACCAGGAGAACTTATGCTTTCCAAAAGAATCTTAAAGCAAGTCCGCATACAGTTTACATCTCTGGTGCAGATTTTCCCATGACGAGCAGACAAACATGAAACAAAGAAAAGGAAAGGCCTCAACACCCTAATAGAAACCCAGATGGCAGTCACTGAACCATCATAATGATTTAACATGTCTTCCCATTCTGCTTGCAGCTGCAGAGCTACCCTTTTTGTAAAATTATAACGTCTCCATACTCTCTGTAAACAGTACAACAAACTTTAGTCATCTTCTCATTGCTAGACTAAAAAAATAAAATGAGTAGATAATCTCCTCCAATCCATGTCATATAACTTTCACCTCAATAAATCATAATTGCTAAACAAAGCTTTTTCATCCTCAACAAAACCATCAATCACATAAAGTAACATAAATCATCAATCACAACGAACAAGAAAAAACAAAAAGCGACTAGCCTGAATGAGAACGGAAGAAGCAGTAGCTCGTCTAGCATAATTACGAAGCTCCCTCTCATGAGATACCTTCTCAAGCAGAGCGTCTCTCGATATCTCTTTAGAACTGGCTCCTCTTAACGACACCTAGCAATTTTACATCCATTTTTACATAAACACAACGCAATCGCATATGGTAAACTAATAGAGCAACAAATTTAGTTTAGATTACAATATTTTTAAAATTAAACGGACAGATTTTGATTTATTGGCGCGATTTTGATCGATTAGACGAGTTATGAATCAAAAAGGGAGGGAAAAGAGAGAAGAACCTGAAGTTTTCGCGATTCATCCATTAGAGCTGAGGAGCAATGGCGAGATGGATCATTGATAATGAGAAATGATCGAAGATATCGACTGGTGATTAACGACTGATTCTTTTATCAATCAATCAGTTTAATCCGCTGTGTGCAGTGTAATTTGTGCGTTTCTACGCGCGTTTGCTGCGAGTTCTTCCACGCTCCCCTTTTGCTTATGTAATTTTTTTTTGTGGACATGTATATTTATACCATATTGATTAAATGTTAGTAATTTGTTTAGAATAAAATATCAGTAATTTTCAGGATTATAATATCGCTAATTAGTATTTTTTTATTTGAAGTTGATTTTCTGAATTGTAATATTATTAACTAATCTTTTTCATGTTGATTTTCTGAATTGTAATATTATTAACTAATTTTTTTCATGTATTATATACAAATAAGATAAAAACAATCAGACTGTAAATTATAGAAGTTTTATTATGCGAAAATCAATAATAAGAAACTTTACATATTCACTGATATATCTCAATGGTTTCTCCTCGCGGTGTAATAGTTTTCCCATCCATCAACTTTGGCATCACGATTTTCAAACCACGTATATGGTATATGTGGTAATGGATAACGGCAATGTTGTAAAGCAACGACGTACATTTGACGGTGTTGTTGCGTGAGTGATAAAAATTACTACTACATTAAAAAAAGTTGCTATTGGAAACAAGTATTCCAAAACAGTCATCCAATACCTTAGATCACATTGACCATCAATCTAATTAATACGCTTAATAGCTCATTGATACTGAAAATGTAAACTGGTGCAGTATAGTGCACATTTAGCAGATATTTTGTTTGCTATCACAAGCCGCACTTGTAGATAGAGATCTTCAGTATCATATCTTATACAAATTTGCCAATACATACATACATAAACATACATGTATGCATGCGCGTGCATATATATATATATATAACAAATTAATTAGCTCAATGACAATATTTGTCAAAAAAAATTGTCTCCACTATAAGTATAATAGTATCAAACATAATTTACGCCTAACCTGAATAGTAAATATGTACCAAACTTCAAGCTTGATTTGTTGTAAGCACGTCTAAATTAATAAATGTGTGACATATTTTGTCAATTAAAATGATGTAATTTTTAATCGATACGTGATATCTTTATATATATATTTAAGTATCAATATCACACTAAAATTAGATCTTCCAATGAAAATAAAAGTAGGAGTTGGAGTTGTGTCCTAATCTAATTAGTATATTATAATGTGTGTATATATATCAAACATTCAATACATAAATTATATATTGTTACAAGTGACTAGAAGTTTGAGTTTTGTCCAAAGGGTAAATTTCAAAAACATAACATATGATATCGTCCATTTTCAAAAGGATTATTGTAGTATTTCGGATTTCAAAAGAGGATCCATGGTATCAAACCGTTATCAAAATAAGAAATTTTTTTAACACCTTCAATTTTACCAACGTGGCAAAAGATGTTTTTGTAAAATCATAATTAATATAATTTAATTTAATTCTTTTTCTTTCCTTTTCTTTTCTTTTTACCTTTCCATCTCCGCACTCTCTCATTCTTTCCTTTTCATTTCTTTCCAGAATTTTTTTCCTTTCCATTTCTTTTCTTCCCTAATTATCTTTCTAAAAACTTTAATTTCTTTTCTTTCCAATTCTGCTCTTCCTTATTCTTCCCTAGTTATCTTTCCATCAACTATAATTTCTTTCCGTTTCATTTCTTTTCTTCCTTATTCTTCCCTAATAATCTTTCTATCAACTGAAATTTCTTTCACTGATTGCATTTCTTTCCCATTTTTCCATTTTCTCATATGTAATCCCTTATATTGCCTTTCCCCTTCCAAATCTGCAACCCTTTTCTTCAATTGAGTGCCCAAATTGAATCAACCCTAGAAAAGATTCAAACTTTGAGATGGGTTTTCATGGAATCTGCTAAAGCTAATGTTGGGTTTATTATGCCTCGTCGCCCTGAGAAGGCCCCTTGAGCTTTCACCTCCTTGCCTGACAAATTTGCTGCATAAGCCCTAATCCCAGATTCTTAATCCCTTACAGCAAATATCAAACTCATAACCTAATTGGAAAAAAAAAGAACTGAAACAACCCAGAAATTAATACCTTGTGTCCATGGCCCCGATATTTGTAGTTACGAGGAAAGTGGCGAAGAACATAACCGAGACCATCCTCTCCCAAAAGAATCTCAGCAGTGAGTTTGGGCCTGCTTCTCGGTAGTTTCTTCGACTTCTCCACAGCTGGTTTTGGATTTGCGTTATGGGGCTTAAAGGACGTAGTTGTTTTGGAATTAGGTTCAGGATTGGAAAGAGGAGGGTTAGGGGAAGGATTTGAATTGGGACAGTCGCGCGACCAGTGGCCTGGACGGTCGCTTTTGTAACAAGAAGAGGAAGATGTTGAATCTCATTAGGAAAGAACAGAAGATGAGAAAAGAAAAGAAAAGATAAGAAGAGAAAAGATAAGAAAAAGAAAAATTATAAAAGAATTAAATTAAATTAGATTACTTATGATTTTACAAACAATTGATGGTGTTAACAACATTCATAGTATTGATAACCATTCGAAATCACAGACATTTTTTTAAAATCTAAAATATTACAAAAATCATTTTGAAAATAGTTGATACTTTGAAATTTACCTTTACGTAGATCCAATACATAATTGTAACATCAATTAAAAATATTAAATAAAAAAATATACAAATTAAAATTCATTTCAATAATAAATAAAAATATAAATTAAAAAAAAATGTCTCCATGTCAGGCGGGGTCTCCATTGCAGGCGGGAATTTTAATTTGACGAAGGAATATAATTAAATAGATTTAACCAATGAATTTTTAAAAAGAAAGGAGATTTAATTGAGGGTATATTTGACAAAATTTAGAAATGAACGGGCGGTAAATCTCTCCAATTCATGGCCGCCGTTAGTCCTCCCTCTGCATCCAACACTGCGACCATATCTCCCTTCTTTCTCTCTTCTTCTCCATTTCCGTTCCCTTTGAGACCGACTCAACCACCATCTCTTTCACTTGCTCAGCCTTCTTCTACCTTTAAACAGAACCACCGCCATGATTTCCACTCTCATTTCTCCGCCTCCGCCAACCAATCAATTCTATCCATGTACTCCAATTCCCCTAAACCCCAAAATCCTAACTCCTATTATCATCTTGACCGTTCTTCATCAGATGCCGCTGCTGATCCTTCAGTCGACATTCACCATTTTCTCAATTTGCTTCGTTTATCACAAAAATACGCGGATGTGGAACTTGCCCGAGCTGTGCACGTGTCAATTCTCAAGCTTGGAGAGGATACATATCTGGCTAATGCTGTAATTGTTGCCTATCTGAAGCTAGGTTTTCTTCTGGATGCTAATAAGGTTTTTGAGGGATTGAGTTGCCCTAATGTGGTGTCTTATACTGCTTTAATTTCGACTTTTGCTAAGGTGAATCGAGAAAGTAAAGCAATTGGGCTGTTCTTTGAGATGAGGAGTTTGGGGATTGAGCCTAATGAGTATAGTTTTGTTGCTGTATTAACAGCTTGTATTAGGATTTTGGATTTGGAATTAGGTTTACAAGTCCATGCTTTGACAGTCAAGTCGGGATTCGTAGAATCTGTTTTTGTTGCAAATGCTCTGATGTGTTTTTATGGTAAGTCAGGGTGTTTGGATTATGCAGTTCAGGTGTTTGATGAAATGCCTCAGAGAGATATTACAACGTGGAATACTATGATATCGACTATGGTGAATGAACAGTTATATGAGCAGGCACTAGATTTATTTAGGGATTTATGCCACGCCACTGGTTTAAGAGCTGATCAATTCACTCTATCATCTGTACTGACTGCCTGTGCTGGATGTTGTACTGTTGTAGGAGGGAGAGAGGTCCATGGACATGCCTTTAAAATTGGTTTAGAATCCAATTTGAGTGTCAGCAATGCAGTTATAGGGTTCTATACGAAGTGCAAAAACCTAAAAGATGCAGAGGCCGTGTTTGAAAAGATGCCAGTGAGAGATGTAATTAGTTGGACACAAATGATTACAGCCTTTATGGAATTTGGATTGGTAGACATGGCCATGAAGTTATTTGCCCAGATGCCAGAGAAAAATTCAATTTCTTTGAATGCCGTTTTAGCTGGCTTTTGCAAAAATGGTGAAGGGTCAAAGGCATTGCAGTTCTTTCTTAAGATGGTCCATGAGGAAGCAGAATTAACTGATTTCACTTTGACTAGCATTGTAAATGCCTGTGGAATACTCATGAACTCCAAAATTAGCAGGCAGATTCATGGGTTTGTCGTAAAGTTCGGTTTTGGATCGAATGTATGTATTGAAGCGGCTTTACTTGAAATGTACACAAGGTGTGGAAGGATGAAAGATGCTAATAGAATGCTCCAAAGATGGCCTTCTGATCAGGATAGCTTAATAATAATAACATCAATGTTATGCGGCTATGCTCGAAATGGGATGCCAGAGAAGGCAATTTCTTTCTTCTACAAAAGTCAATCAGAAGGAGCAATTCGTGTGGATGAAGTTGTGTTGACTTCAGTATTTGGTGTCTGTGGGACTCTAGGATTTCATGATATGGGAGAACAAATTCACAGCCTTGCTCTTAAAACAGGATTCCTAGCTGAAATTGGAGTAGGGAACTCTGTAGTTAGCATGTATGCCAAGTGCTGTAACATGAACTCCGCGGTTGAATCTTTCAACTCAATGCCAACGCATGATATAGTTTCATGGAATTGTTTGATTTCCGGCCATATTCTTCACAGGCAAGGAGATGAGGCCTTGGCTGTCTGGTCAAGAATGGACAAATCAGGCATAAAACCCGATGCAGTCACTTGTGTGTTGATTATTTCAGCTCATAAACACACCAACTCAAATTTAGTCGATGACTGCCGTAGTTTTTTCCTCTCTATGAAAAAAATCTACGGAATTGACCCAACTGCAGAGCATTATGCTTCATTGGTCAGCGTACTGGGCTATTGGGGTCTCCTAGAAGAAGCAGAGGAAACGATCGTAAATATGCCTTTCGAGCCAGAGGCTTCTGTTTGGCGGCCTTTGCTCGATAGTTGCAGACTTCATTCAAACATGAGTATCGGCAGACGGGTTGCAAAACAAATACTTGCTATAGAGCCACAAGATGCACCCACATATGCACTGATGTCGAATCTATATTCCGCTTCAGGGAGATGGAATTGCTCAGATATGGTGAGAAGCGAAATGAGAGAAAGAGGGATTCGAAAACACCCGTGTAGAAGTTGGATAATTCATCAGAGGGAAGTTCATTCGTTTTATGTAAGAGACGGGTCCCATCCCCAGGCAAAAGACATTTACAGTGGATTAGATGTACTAATCATGGAATGCTTAAAGGGGGGTTATGAACCGGACACGAGCTATGTACTTCACGAGCTAGAGGAGCATCAAAAGAAGGACTTTTTGTTCTATCATAGCGCGAAACTAGCCGTGACTTACGGACTTCTGGTTACTAAACATGGTAAACCAGTTCGGGTTGTGAAGAACATTAATTTATGCGGTGATTGTCATACGTTCTTGAAACATGTCTCGTCTGTGACGGGGAGAGAGATAATCTTGAGGGATGCTTCTGGATTTCATTGTTTCTCTAATGGCAAATGCACTTGCAATGATTACTGGTCATGAGTTTTTGCCTGCTACTAAACTTATATTAGTTTTGGTATTGTGTCATAGATTGCCTAGTATACATTTAGGTTGCAATTGCAAATGTAATTATCACGTGTTGCCAATTTGTAACCCTAAATTCAGAATATATATTATTATCTTTTTAACGATTCGAGGACAGAACAGTTTGAATTTCAGGTAGACTGATAAAATAGAAAACTAAGTATTGTTGTGCATCAATATGTAGCGATAAACCAACGATGATGATGGTAGTAGATTTGGATAAAAGTGGAGATCGAATAAGATTTTAACATTTTCTTTAGATGAAAATAATTAATATTCGTAAAATTCTTAAAATGTGTGAAGAAGTTTACGTATGATTAAAGTTGATGTAAAAGAAGTTATTCATTAAAAACCTTTAAAAAGAAATTAATCATATTATTCAAAACAGGTATTAATTAAATGAATGTGCACCAAATCAAAATGATAGAATAAAATAATTTAAATATTTATATAAAAAAATGATTAGAAAAGTATCCTATTATAAATGTAGAAACAAAAGTGATACTATCTTCGTATACTAAACATTGATGTTTTAGAAGGATTTTGATTTCTCCTTTTTATTATCATTTTGTATTTCCAATGTGTTTTTTCTCTAAATTTTCCATTTCTACCATTATTAATTTGTTCAACTTTCAAGACAAACATATTACAATCTCCAATAACAAAATGAGATGACTATAGGAATCAATATGTATACACTAGTAAATTATTTTATTGAATATATTAATGAATTCTGTAAATAAAGTAGAACTTTTATAAAAGAGTAAATTAGTAAATCATCTTATTCGGTTATTTGTTATCTTAAAAATTTTGAATTAGTTAAAATGATAATATTTAGTAGATAGAGGGAGTATAAAATAGGGAAAAGGAAAAATATTTTTTATGATTAAAATAACGTAAATTATATATGGTATCAGGTATTTAGTACCATTTCCCAATCCAACGGTTGAGCATTTATTATCTTTTAATTAATTATTATATCATCTTAATTAATTACTCTCTCGTAAATACATAACCGTTGGATTAGGAAAGGGTACTAAATATCCGATATCATGTATAAATTCTCTTAAAATAAAGAGAGTTTCGAACCGAGCATTAAAGGAATAAATTTCAACACCTTGATTATCAGAGCTAACTAATAAATGTTACACTTCACAGTATAATTAATATATATTAATATTTAAGTTATTTCATATATTATTCTCATATTTTTTGATAGTCAGTGTGACACGTGCCTCACCGCTTATCCCCTTCCTTTTTTCCCTGGATGTTATCATTTCGTTAACATATGTAACTCTAAAATTTGAGAGTTGTTCAGCGAAACTTGAATTGTTTTTAGGGTAAATAATTATAACATCCCTGATGTTTACACTCATACACTACTACCTTCCTACTTTTTTTCAATACAATTATCACCTCCTTGAGTTTTGCTTTCATCTAACTACTACCTCCTTCTGTTACTATTCCTCATTTTTCCATTCAAATAATTATTATTATGACACGATTACCGTTTGTCTTCATTTTTCTAATTGGTCATATTTTTATTATTTAGGCATATTATTACTTCATTTAAATAATAAAATTATGTAATTTTTTATAAAATGATGAACTAAATGGAACATAGAAAATTTTTTTTGTTACATTTTGTTATTGTCATGAAAATTTAATACATGTGCTACCTTGCTTTGATTATATTATATCAAGAAGTTTTATATATAAATGTAAGAGCATACTTTTTTTTCACAAAAATTTAAAAGGTTGGGTACCATTTTCTTGCACTAATCTATTAGTTTTTTTATATAAAATATTTGATATTAAATAATCTTGTTAAAAAATTAATGTAAGTGTTCGGGTACTTTTTGTACTGAAATTGAAATTGTAACTCATGGAAACTGAGGTTTTAAAAGATTGACAATCTTTGGATTTTAAATGTTATTGGCGTTTTGTGTCCGTGTAAGTAATGTTGTAGTTTCATTTATCGCTATAATTTATATCTTGAAACTAAGAAATGCTGTTGAGGATGAACCATTTAGGTGAATCTCAACTCAATTTCATATTATTGCAAGAAAATAGTACAAGACCGTTTGAATTTTTTGTTAAAAAATTATGCACTTTTATTTAAATACTAAACATCTTGAGGTATTATAATCAATGAGCAAGGTAGCACATTACTGAACTTTCATGACAATAAAATACAATAAATAAAATAAATTTTTTACGATGAAGTAATAATATGCTTATATAATGAAATATGCTAAATGGATAGATGAATGAGAAGGGTAATTTTGTCATACTATTAGTTATTTGGATGGAAAAGTGAAGAATATTAACAAACGGATGTAATAGTTGAATGAAAGCAAAACTCAAGGAGGTGATAGTCATATTGACAAACATAGGGGTGTAATAATGTATTAGTGCAAATCTTAAGGGAGGTTATAAATATTTACTCTTGTTTTCAATATCATGGGATATAAGCAAAGTTTTTGCAAGACATAGCACGAGAGATGTTAGGTCGGGTTGTCGGCGTAACTTCTCCAATAAATAAGTAAGATTCTAGTGAATGGAGAATAATTGAACAATAATTATGAAATGGATTAGTTACCTTAAGGTGTGTAGCCGTTTGTCTTTATAATGATTGAGATAGATTATGTGGTAATTAAATCTATCAAGTGTCTGTGATTTGTTGGGCTTAGGTTAGGCCAGAATCGTGTAGTAGGAGAGTACCTTGTAATGGACTTCGGCTATTAAAATGGTTGCGAGTTTAAAAGACCAATATACAAGTGTTATCATTTTTTTGATTTTATTCCTTTACTTTAAAATTTTTTAGAATTTTAATACTCTTTTATTAATAATTAAATTGTATATTCTATTTCTAACAATAATTAATAATTTCTATATTTAAAATTCTAAAATTTGAAGTGAATAGTTGGAGAAGTAACTTTGTAGGTACTTTATATTATAAAGTTTAAAGTAGAATTTAAAATATTAAAATTGAAGATGACTTAAATATTCACTTCCATTCAAAATTTTTAATAAATTTTGTTTGAAAATTCTAATAGGGAGCGGGAATGGAAACGGAACAGTGGAAAAGAAAAATGTTTCAACTATTCATTCGATGTGTTACTCCTTGTCATTTTTGTTGTACAGTTATTTAATGGCTGTCTTCATTAATTCCTTTTGTCATACATTTTGTTCTCCTATTTTATAGTTTTAACATTGAATTTTCATTTAATTAATTATTCTTTTTGTCACACTGCCTTATAATGTTTTTTTGTTTTTTTGTATATGTATCATTGCATAATTTTCAGCTATCATTATTTTTTTTGAAGTAGTTGTAGGTGTTAGGATTCGAATTCTGGTTACTCCACCCACTATGTGGATGTACCACTCAGATTATGCCTGATTATTATAATAATAAGAGATACTCCATTTCAACTTTAAGGTTATTTGTCAATATCAATATTATATAAATTATACTTATAAAATACTTATTTATTTCTATGATTTTTATTAATTTGAAAGTTGATTTGATATTCTTTTTTATCATTTTCAAAATAATTTTTTATATAATAAAATATTATAAATATTAAGCTTGAATTTTGTAAATTTTATGCTAGGAAGCTAAATATTAATAAACTTTTTGGTATAATATCAATATTAAATGTGCGAATCTGTTGGCTTTTCATGGTGCTTTGTTTTTGTTGGGTTGCCATGTTTTTGAAGTACTCATCCCAGACAGTTTATCTTTACTCGTTGAAAATATTTTTGGGTGTCTCGTTTCCTAAACTTGGCCTAGTTTAATTTCTGTTTTCTCTCTTTTTCTAATTAAAAAATGTCGACTTTATTTTTCATGAAAAATGTCTAACTTATTTTTATTCAAATTTGTTACAGATTTTATTGTCACAAAAGACTCGAACTACTATAACAACACTTACCGAGCTCACAATCTAAAGATAATACATCAAGGTATCATATCATATAGGTATACATTTTATATTAGTAGAATAATAGTTAATCTCATGTTAAGTATACAAAGTGATCTTCAGGTAAAAAAACATTTATCATGATCAGTGTCATAACGAAAATCTTGAAATAAATTAAGTTCCATCGGATAAAAGTTGAATATCTATGCGAATGAGAAAATAGAAAAGCACTGAGAATAGTTGTGAACTATTCCCGTCAACATTGTCGCCGATCAAAGCTAATATGATAAAACGTGGCAGGACACGTGGAAGCACCACAACAAACTTAAAAATAATACTGAAACTTTGCCTGCAGTTTATCTCAATCTCATCCATGCTACGATCCTTTATCTTTCCCTCAACATTAAGAAAAAATCGTGCCACTCTTTCACCAACATGTTCACCACGTGTCAATCCTGTGAGCATCCTTTCTTCCACGTTTCACTTTCACTCTATTTATTCCCAATCTATATATTACAATCACAGCTACGCTTTCTTAATCCATCCCATTCAAATATTGATCAGCAAACAATCCTTTCACCAGAAAAATCAAGATCATTATCAGAGAGTTCATTCAATCTTCCGGTAGACACAATGGCGTCAAGGCAAGAAAAGTTGGAAAGAGCTGAGGCAGAAGCCAAGCAAGCTTCGTTTGATATTGCGGATGCCAATAGACAGAGAGAATACGAAGAACGTCCAAAAACGACGACGTTTCATGAACAAGCCGTGACTCAAGAAGAAGACAGGCCAGGGGTTTTTGGTTCCGTGTTCCGAAAAGTCGCCGACACAGTCGGTCACGCAAAAGATGCTGTGGTAGGCAAGAGCTACCAGGCGGCCGAGAAAACCAAGGAAGGTACTTACACCGCCACGGAGAAAGCCGCCGAGAAGGCGGAGGGCGCGGCAGATGCTGTGAAGGGGAAAGCCGGGGAGTATAAGGACTATACGGCGGATAAGGCCAATCAAGCAAAAGACAAAGCGAGGGAGCATACGGATTATACGGCGGGACAAACTAAAGAGATGAAGGATTCTGCAGCACGAAATGCCAACGAAGTGAAGGATTACACTGCAGAGAAGGCTAACCAAGCAAAAGACTACACAGCAGACAAGGCGAAGCAGACGAAGGAGTATACTGCGGAGAAAGCGAATCAAGCGAAAGATAAGGCGGTGGAGTACAAGGATTACACAGCGGAAAAGGCGAATGAGGTGAAAGACTATACAGCCGACAAAGCGAAGCAGACAAAGGATTATGCGGCGGAGAAGGCAAATCAAGCGAAAGATAAGGCGGTGGAATACAAAGACTACACGGTGGAGAAGGCGAAGGAAGCAAAAGATTATAGTGGTGAGAAAGCTGTGGAGGGGAAAGATGCGGCCGCCGGTAAGCTTGGGGGACTTGCTGAATCGGCGAAAGGTGCGGCGAGGAAAGCGATGGGTTTGTTTTCCGGGAAGAAAGAGGAAACCGCAGATTATAAAACTGCTGACACTGCACACTTCCCCAATGTAAGTCATTCAACTGCATTGTTAATGGATTTGTTATGATCATTAGTAAGACAGATTTAAGTGTTGATTGGTTTGTATGCAATGATGTATAGGAGAACTTGAGCAAAACAGAAGCCGGTGCTGCACATGAGCAAGGCGGCGCCGGCACTGGAAGAAGGCGGGACGAGGAAGTGGTGTTCGTCGTTAGAGAAACAAATCCTGCGGCCGCTACTGTTGCTGTGGCCGACGCTCTCAAAACGTCCGATCAAATGTCTGGCCAAACTTTTAATGATGTTGGACGGTTGGATGATGAAGACAGGCGTTAATCCATTCAAGATCCATTTGACTGGGGGGCAGTTTCGGCTTTTTAATATAATGCTTTTGTTGCGTTTTTCTTTCTATTTATTCTCCTGTTGGAAGAATTTTGCTTGTAATTGAATGTCAATAACAATCTGAATGCTTCTCTGGTTACTTCCACAAGTTTATTTACGTTAGCAGCCAATTGGGCATTAGGATTTGGGCTGAATGACTTAAAAATACGACATGAAAGCTGCGAAACTTCTCGCCTTTCTTGGTTTTTGGGGTAAGTTACAGGTGTCAACCTACCTCATCTCTGATGTTCTTTTATTTGATTTGTGGTAGCTCGATGAACTTGACTAGGGTACCTTGGGATCCTTATGGGTCCAATCCTTACTATTTATGAAAAAAAAATTATGGTTTATGCATTAAAAATCTCCTTAAGAAGTAATCATAGAGCTTAGGGCATGATCTATTTAACCCACCGTGATTCCAACCAAATCACTGTGCTGTGTTTTGTCCATAGGTTATTCAGGTAATATTTTGATTAGTTTCTTAATGTGTCAGATTGAAATTTGGAACTTAGATTTTGTCTGTTGGGAATATTTTGACTCATAAACGAGATGACCATTAAAAAAAATTGATTTAGTAATAGTTACTGCGATCGAAATGTGTCGCGACGTGTGTGAATTTATATTCTGGACATTTTTTCTGTGACGAAAATACAAATCTTAAACATTTTGTTTGAGGAAAACACAAATCACAAATGCGAGTTCATGATATGGGATTTATCTAACATGGGAGTATCTATTATAGGGTTTAAATTAAAAAAATTTTCATCCGAGGTGCTACCCCTTGGACTCACTGTTGAGGGTGCTACCCCGGACATCCGAATCCAAATATTATGATAGAACTTGAATTAGCGTTCACTCTACACTATCCCACTATTTTCATAAAATAATATTATCGCTTGATATAGTTACTCACTTTTTATAGCAAATTTCTTGATCAATAGTTACTTAATTGAACACTTTCTTAAGATCTAGGAATTTCTTCACTAGTGATTATGATCAAATATGGATTTTCCTGATACTTTTTGAAGTATGGATGGAAATATAATGTTTGTATAGTGTTAATTTGGAATAGTTATTTGAACGTGAAATATACACAAATTTTTATGTTTTTCCGTTTTTCTCATTCCTTCCTATTTTAATTTTTTTAACTTTCCTGATTTTAATTTTTGCGTGAAATATATTTTATTGACTTTTTGCTGAGTGATTGTTATCATCCAATTGTGTTATGTGACGGAGTTGGATTTCATATCTTTATTTTTAAAGATTTACGTCGGATAACATGAGATGGAGAACAAATTATAGGTTGAATAATTGTTATTATCTTATTGCTTGCTTGTGGCAAAATTTTTTCAGGATATACTTGGTATTTGTAGTAGTTCAATTGCACTTCATATTTGATAATATCCTCTTTCATAAAACAATATTGTAGTATCTATATTTACCTTTTTTCTTTTAATCAATTATCTCATGAAGAAAAACTTAATAATAGTTCATGGTATGAATATACGGTAAGCTACATTTAGACTTCTTTTATATATAATTGAAAAGAAAAATTGCACCAACTATATTACAACCATTTTTCTTAGACTTCCTTCTATTTTCTTTTGAAAGAAAAGAAACTTTTCCGAGACTAAAAAACATTTTTTAAGACTTCCATTTATGATCTAGAATAATTTATTTTCAATTACTTCACGTTAGAACCAATCAAACATAGTATAAGTGATACATCCACAAAATGAATGAGGTTGATCAGGGTTCGAATCCTGCGCCTACAATTACTTAAAAAAATGTACTTCACGTTAGTATACATACCTCATTAGAGGAAAAATACCAAATAGATCAACTCAACAAATTATAAGCTGATGGTATGGAATTGAATTGAATTATTGTAGAAAAAAGTTTTGATAATACACATCTTCTACTCGAAATTGGAGGTTCAATGATAAATCACAAAAACTGTTAGATAAGTTGACGTTTTCTTACAAATAAACTGTACCAATCATGAGGACTTTCTTTTTATTTTTACCTTTGTATTCATTATTATTCCTTTTGGCTGTTGCATGACTAGACCACTTCCCATATATATTTTGCCCTTTTATTCATTATAAATTTTTTGCATCTTTGTCTTTTGAATTTGATACTAATAGATCAACAAGTATTAAATTTTTAATAAGGTTTCGATACTTGTGAATTTAGTAAGAACGCACCTTTTTATGCTCTTAAAGCTTACTAATGATTTTGCATCTAGTATGTGCTATGTAATACAAAAGTTATATATTTCGGTTGAGAGAAAAAAATAAATTGTTTTATCCAAATTAGGGAGTATTAACCATTATTTTGAGCGCATACTACAATTACATACAATGAGGGCCCACCTGCCCAATTTGTCTAAAATTTTTCGAGCTTAAAGGAAAAAAAGGTATATTAACTCATACATATGCAAAATAACATACTTAAAGCCATCATCTTTCTTTTTATTGATTAACGTATTTTTTTAACGGATACATTAAGTTTGTAGCTTTTCATTTTCTCATTAATTGAGTCCTTTAATTACGTATACTTCACTGAGCAGTTATTAAGGCGTTCAAATGTGTGCAAAAATGAAAGACTGAGCTCAATGTGTGTATACATTTGAAAGATATAAGGTTAATCAAGGAATTAGAAATATCAATATATCAAGAGCTCAAATAGATTTCACTGACTTCATTCCTTAACTTTTTAACTTAGTTATTTTTGTTTATCATTTTAGATTTTTAATGTATTTTTTACCATTTATTCTCTTATTTAATTTTTTATTTTTATCAATTATGAATAGATTATAAAATTAAAGAACTATAAGCTGGTTATTAAGAAGGAAAATAATTTTAATATAACAAAGTGAAAGATAAATTAATCATTTCAGTAGTGTAATAAATTGTTTATTGATTTTAATGAAAATCCAAAAAAAGACATTCAGAAATGGAGGGACTAGGGAGTACCATTTTTTATTTTATAATTGTGTGATACAAATAGAAAATAATTTTTGAATAACATACGGTGTTAAATTAGCATTTAACAAATCTAAATAAATTTAACGTTTTTCCCTTTGACAATATTTATGTCATACAGTGATAAAAAAAATTCCGGGTTACGTAGGAATAGATAAAAAAAAAAGTTGCATCAATTTGAATAATTGGCTATGATATCCTCGCATTAAAGAAATTTGAAATTTCTGTTTGCAAAAGTATTATTATATCCCTAAAATGGTAATATAATCAAAACTTAATTTATATCAAAAAGGAAAAATAATCAAATACATTCGAAATTCCTATTCATATCATGATATGGCATATTTTGAATTCAATTTAGAAAGATATGAATTAATTAACATACTAATACGGTAGTTAGGTCAAATTCAGTTATAATATTTCCAGTTTTTCTTAATCTGGAGTGTACAAATTTTAATAAAAAAAAGTTTTTTATAATGTGTTTTATTTTTTTTAGGTAATTATACTTAGCATTTTATGTCCCAATTAGTTTGTTTGAAGTTTATTTCATGATTGTAACGGCAAAAGTATTAAATTAGTAAAAAGACAGGTTCACATAACTACAAACTAGTAATTCTATATTGACACAAACTTATTTGATACCCATTTACACTTTACAATTTTCACCATTCATCTTTGGGTAGTTAGATCTCCACTATAAGATGAAAACAAGATGAATGGTGAAGATTGCACAGTATCAACGAGGTGTCAAACAGCTAGTGTCAATATAGAATTACTGTATTAACTATGGTATAAGTTATGTTGATTTTGGTTTTAACAAAATAAATTATATTTTATTTTTATTTTTTTAATAAAGATTTTTGAATTACAAATTACAGGAAATTGATTATTATATTGGTCAAAAAAATTCCTTATAACATTCCATAAAAATAATAAGTATTATTATTGTCAATGCCGAAAAATTATTCGTTTTAGAATTTTCATCAAAATCAATTAAACATTCAATACATTATTAAAATAATTAATTTATCCATTTTATTTCATCATAAAAAACTCTCTTATTAAATATCACCTTATATTTACATTTAATATTTAATATATTTCGTAATTAATACAAGGTTAAATTAGAAAGAAAAAATGTTGAATGGTAGATTAATACATGAAAATGATAAATAAAAAAAAAAATAAAATTTTAATTAAAATGTTTATCTTTCGTCGCTGGAAGTTTTGCTTTGGATTGAAATTCGAAAATTCCCTATCAATTGACGGCTAGAAAAGTGCCATGTGTATATCTCCCTTGATATTTAAATTGACCTTCAATCAATTTCATTAATCCCGGTCATGTGAAGTTATACTCTCGCCATTGTCATTCTCCATAGCCTTAAATATCGGAATCTGGAGTAGTATCTCACTTTTATACTCTCACGGATTCTTCTCCAAAACAACACATACACTTACTGTTGCTTTTTATATACCGTAGAACAAAAAACAATATTCATCTGCATATAAGAATTTAGCCGCCGGCGATGGCTACGAGAGGATTTATTTTGTATTTACTGTCAGCTTTCTCAGTGGCTGTTATTTTCGCAAATTTTCTCACCAAACCCTCGCCAAGTTCCAATCTTTTATCTTCCCCAAACGTTTCAACCACAGATAGAGTTTGGCCAGTATGCGTTATTTTGTCCTTCCTCTCTTTGTTCTTATTCCCAATGCGTTAAAGGTTGGGTTTTTCTAAAGTTTTTAATCTTTCAATTTATGCAGGAATTGGGTTTCAGTTGGAATTTAGTGGTGGCTACAATAATAGGATTTCTGGGTTCAGCTTGTGGAACTGTAGGCGGAGTTGGAGGCGGAGGAATCTTTGTTCCTATGCTCACTTTGATTCTTGGTTTTGACACCAAGTCCGCTGCTGCTCTTTCAAAATGTATTAAAATCAAAATCCATAATTTCTTCTTCTTTTGATCCGCTATTAGTTGTTACCGTTCCATTTGTGGGACTGTGAGAAAAGGGATCTGAAAAAGTTTGATTAATGAACATATACTGTTTGTGATTTGGTCTGTGTGAAAAAAAGGAGTTTTAACTTCTTTTTTCTGTTGTTTGGGACTAAAGCACTATTTTCTGCTGTATTTTACAGGTATGATAATGGGGGCATCGGCTTCATCAGTTTATTACAATATAAGAGTGCGCCATCCATCTAAAGAAGTGCCGATAATTGACTATGATTTGGCTCTTCTCTTTCAGCCCATGCTTATGGTTGGTATCACCATTGGTGTATCTTTGAGCGTTGTGTTCCCTTACTGGCTCATAACTGTTCTTATTATCATACTCTTTATTGGTACTCTCTCCATCCCCATATTGATTTAAAAGAAGCTAATGATTTGATTATTCCCTTTATTTTACTTGAAACTTGTGCCTTTGATTCGTCTTTGTCTTCAATTTGTGTTAGGTACATCTTCAAGGTCTGCCTTTAAGGGTTATGAGATGTGGAGGGAAGAGACAATCATGAATGTAAATTCTTACATTTTTTTTAAATATTGAAAGATTCGTACCTTTTGGTTATAAGTTAAATACAACTAATCTTAAATATTCAAATTGCAGAAAGCACTTGATGAACAGAAGAGAAACACAGTTAATTCTCGTGGAGAACGTAAGTTTCAAATCAAAAGATTCCATCTTTCTTAATTGAATTGTCTAATATTTGAATTTTGAACATGGGTTTATTCCCTTTTTTTTCTGGATATTCAGTTTTGATTGACACGCCATATGAACCATTGATCCCAAGGGAAGAGAAATCTAGAATGGTGATTGAACTTGTCTTTTTTTTATTTTTTAGTAAAGAATTAAATTTGTCGTTGTCAAGCTAAATATATCATCCTTTTGCCATGTTAGACTAACAAAATCCAATTTCTCTAATTATTGTAGCAAATACTATGCTTCAATCTAAGGTGGAAAAGGCTTTTGGTTCTGTTACTTGTTTGGGTTGCCTTTCTCCTCCTCCAGGTTATTAAGGTAAATTTACATCTACTAAACTTCAATATGCCCCTTATTTTTGGTAAAATGATGTTTTCAAACAATTGCCTTTTTTTTTTGGTAGAAAACAATTGCTTTTTTTAGCTCTACTCATTTTGAAGTTGCTACTCAACTATAATGTATAATCCACCAAAAGGATCAATTTTAATCGTTTAGCCTAGTTTGGTATAGAACAAAGGCCAAAAGATTAACTATTAAACAATTTTCTTTCATAGAGCAATAGAACGGGGTTCAAAAGGTCATTTCCCCTGTACATTCTCTCTCCACAATGATTGAATTGCCCAAATCTAAGCTATTATTTATTCATTCTGGCAGAATGACGTGGCGGTGTGCAGTGTATGGTATTGGGTACTTTTTCTTGTACAGGTAATATAATACACAAACCAACAAATACCTTCTTCTTTATTTAAGCAATAGAATCCTTTAACACATGCTTTTTGTCGCTCTTAAAATCTCATGTGAGCTCACACAGATCAACATTTTAACTGAAATAAAATTTGCAGTTACCAGTTGGACTAGTGGTGTTCTGGTATGAAGCAGTCAAACTATGCAAAGAACACAAGAAAAGGATAAGCACAGGCAACACAGAAAATATCTGTGAAGCTTGTATTGAATGGACTCCAATCAACATTATGTTCTGTGCTCTTTGTGGTATCCTAGGAGGAACTGTCGGTGGCCTTCTCGGATCTGGCGGTGGTTTCATTTTGGGCCCTCTTTTGCTAGAGATTGGTGTCATCCCTCAGGTTTGATTACCATTTCCGTTTGGAATTTTCTGTTAGAGCTGCTGTCTTGAAAAGTTTTACTTACGAACTTTTACTAGAACTATATGTTTCGGCGTTGCATAAAAAATATTGATGCTAAATGTAACAGTTGAGCTTTTCCGGACAGCAACTTAAAAGACTTGAAAATGAAATTTTTCGAAAAAACATTATGGGAAAACAATACCAAACCGCCCCCTAATTAGTGTTGAGCTTTATTAAATTTCTGTTATAGTTACACGTGAATTGTGTTTTTAAATAGGTAGCAAGTGCAACAGCAACATTTGTGATGATGTTCTCATCATCTTTGTCTGTAGTGGAGTTTTACCTCCTTAAAAGATTCCCTATACCCTATGGTAGGTCCTTTAATGATATGTATATGTTTTATTATAAGGTCTTTATGCAGCATGTGAATGATGAGTACCAATTAGTAAAAAAAATTCATGTGCAGCTATCTACCTAACATCAGTATCAGTGTTGGCTGGGTTTTGGGGGCAGTTTTTTGTGAGGAAGCTTGTTGCTATACTAAGAAGGGCTTCACTTATTGTCTTCATCCTCTCTGGTGTTATTTTTGCCAGTGCTATTACTATGGGTAAACTCACTCCCTTTTCTTTCTCGAATTGCCCCAAAAAATCTGCTGCATTCCTCAACTTTAAAATTAACCTCGTAGCTACCTCAATTTTCGAAAAGTGTATCACTTTGCTCCTGAACGTCATGTGTCAAAAATCATAAAAATTGACACATTTGAAAACCAAAAGTTGGCATGTGACGTTCAATGAGCAAAGTGTTGCTCTCTTTTAAAGTTGAGGTAGTTACAGGGTCAGTTTGAAAGTTCAGGCAGACAGCGAGTTTTTTGTGACAACATGGAGCATTTCCTAGTGTATTAAGCCTTATTGTTACTGTAACGCATTGAATTTGTTGTTTTGCAGGAGTGGTTGGAACAGAGAAGAGTATAGCAATGATAAGAAACCATGAGTTCATGGGATTCTTAGGGTTTTGCAGTAGTCAATGATCATTGACTATCACAAGTCAACCAGGAAACTGATGAAGTTGGATGATGATATACTGGTATTATGTATGGGATAATTGGGAAGAAGCTTTAAATAAGGACTTGTTGTTAGCAAGATTTG
Source organism: Euphorbia schlechtendalii (assembly GCA_949673415.1). Classification (NCBI taxonomy): domain Eukaryota; kingdom Viridiplantae; phylum Streptophyta; class Magnoliopsida; order Malpighiales; family Euphorbiaceae; genus Euphorbia; species Euphorbia schlechtendalii. Next base: position 40,048 of record CATIWQ010018692.1, on the reverse strand, counting down.
CTTATATCGGCCAATACCTAGTTGACCAACATAAGCAAAATACAAAAAGAAACTATGTTTTTATATTAGGGGGTTGTGTTAGCTTTCAACTGTGTTATTTTGTTGGCGACAACCTTAAAATTTCTCTATGTTTTGTCAACTACTGTTTCAAGATGATGAGAGTCAGCTCCTTGTTGACACCATCTATGTTGAATTTTATTTATGTATTTACTAAAGATTCATTTCCTACATTTTCCTTATCATGCTTACATTTGTTTATTACTTTTTTCTCACACTACGGGAGTATTTATTGGATCAATTTGTAAGAAAATTTTCTTAAAACCACTTAAAATTTTGCTCAAACAATTGGTGTCAAATGTCAACTGAAGTCAAGAATTACATATATGTGTCGTAGTTATTGCGGTTATTTTTTTTGGTAGAAATTGCAGTTAATTATTAATTTAAGGTATAGTATAGTAGTATATATAGACTACACAAGAAATCTTACATCATAATTTTGTTTAAAAAATATTAATTTTACTTGTAACATGTAAATCGATTGTGACAGCCCATTATTAATTATCAGTATTAGTTTAATATACCACTAAATAATTATCATATGTTCATTCAACGATAAAAAAAAATAGTTATAAAAATTATTATTATTATTAGTCAAAGTCAAAATTATACTGGCTTATGACACTATGGCTTACGCTGTTAGTGATCGGAGAATCAATTAATTTTTTTAAGAAAAAAATAAAAAATGTTATAACAAAATTTGTGTTCAACAAAAGCTTATATAATTTCATTCAACGTTTCAATTTTTTTTTACGTCTATCTTCTACAAATGTGTTACGTGTGAGCATCTAAAAACACTGAAAATGAAAATATTTTCTTAATAAATATTCTATGGTAAATACATAAAACCAAAAGCACAACATTTTCAACAATTTGACATCTCAATACTTTATACACAATAATTACAACGCTTCCATCAAAATTTCCATAATAAACAAATATGGCCTTTTTTCCATTAATAATTGATAAAAGACTATAATATTCATTGTATTTTCATAACCGGAAAGGGATTTACTCTTAATAATAGAGTAATTCTTTGTCTTTCGTACAACATAAAAAAGTCATTAAACCCCAGAATTATATGATAAAAACAAAGTTTTTTTATTTTTATCAATTTTCCCTGGTTATTAAAAATTAAATATAAACATGTATCAGGAATGTAAAACTAGATTATAATTTTTGAATATTGAATATATAAAACTATCCAAAATTCAAAATAGTAAAATATCATCATTAATTCATTACATATTAATATACATATTTAACATTATTTTATTTTGTTAGCTAAATAGCCACGTAAATCATTATAAAAAAATATATAATAAAATTCTAATATAAAAGTTTCCATGAATTTGGAACTTATCATAAAAACGGTGGATCAAATGACCTGTAGTTGTATTGTGTGGGCACATGATGAGAATTTGGAGAATCACTCATTAATATTTTTGGTGTTTGTTATATACATCAAGGCATTGCACATCAATAGATTTTGGAATTTGGCTAAGTCATGCCCCCACAAATAGTCATGTGGTGGTACTTCACCTGTCATTTGTGAATGAATTTTGTTAGCATACTATTTTGTGTCAAGTTTCCTCATCGAGTAGAAAAATATTGGTTTGTAAAATAGACAAATGTATAATCGTCAAGTGGCTATTATTTTGTATGATTATTGTTGGAAAAAAATGAATGCCTCACGTATGTTTGAAGTTAAGGAATCTATTGGATATATATAAAAGAAAATGTACATAAATAAGTTTTATTTTGACTTTCTCTACGTAATGGACAAGATTAAATGGCACACTTAATGAATTTTGAAATTATCAACGGACATGATGAGTAAGCAAGAGTTATCATGTCTTTGTTTCCATCTATTTAATTGTGCCATTTTTTGCACAAAGAAAAGAGAGAATGAGGTGCTATAACATTGAGTTTTGTTTTACAAAAGTTTCATGTTTTCTACTTCCATTTTTTTATTCAATTAGTTGTTTTGTAGTCCTCTTTGTTATTTAAGTTCTTAGATTTTCGTTGTTGGTAATAGCATAAACACTCGGTTGAGTTCGCCTAAAGTCTGTTGTTGTATCCTGGGAGATAGATTGCCATATAAGAGGAAAATCTGTCTTAAGGAAATTGATTCGAGCCTCAATAGAACCCTCTTGTTCAAAGTAAAAGATTTATTTCAGTATTTCATTATTTTATATTTAGTATTTAGGGGGTGTTTCTCTAAACTTAAAAGTCAGTCAAACCTGCTTAAAAGTAGAATTTTAAATTAAAAGTGGAATTTTAAATTAAAAGTTACCCAATTTAGTGTTTCTCTAAACTTTTTTCAACTTAGAAAAGTTACTTTTTAGTTAAAAGTAAGAAGTAGCTAATACTTACTTCTAGAAAGTGACTTTTTTTCAAATCTATTTTTTGATCAAACAAATTACAATATTACCCCTATATTATATTCAAAACCTAATGCCCTTTCATAAAACATATACTTTATAATCTTTTCAAGATTCAACAACTTAAAAGTGACTTAGAATTCAATTTTGAAAAACACTTTTAATGACTTAAAAATCGTTTTATAAAAACACTTAACTACTTATTTTTAAACTTCTTAAAAGTTAAAAAAACACTTCTAAATTATAAGTCACAAGTCACAAGTTTGGAGAAACACCCCCTTATTATAGTACATTTATTTTTACAATGTTCATATAATTGTAATTCAAGTTACTAATATTTTCGTTATTGTATTCTTTCTCTTTATAAGAAATTATACAGTTATCTCTAACACTTTTTCTAACAGAATCATGTATAAATTATGTAGAAACATCTCTACTGATATGAGAAATTTTAATGTAAAAGTTCAGGTAGCAAATCCAATAAAGTTTAGTTCGAATTTTGCAATATCAAATTAACGTGCCCCAACATTTACATTAATAGCCACCCATTCAGTTTAAATTGTGATTTATTGCCATAATTAGAGACGTTTGGCCCGATTTTCCTTCATCTTTTACAGAATCTTCAGCTCATAATTAATGCAAGTACGTGCTGGAGTCAGAATCCAGGACTCCCAGGGCACGAATTCATAACTTGATCAAATGATGTTAAAGATCAAGTTAAAAAAAAATTATATTAAGAAAATTATATTAAGGACCGGATTTAAAGAATCGGATCTATGCATGTTTGTTATATGTTTAAAAAATTAATTTATGTTTTACTTTTCTATAATTATATTCATTTTTTGAACACATGGCAGACATGCATGGATCCGATCCTTTGGATCCGGTCCTTAATATAATTTCTTCAGGTTTAAAGAACCGAATCCATGCATGTTTACCACGTGTCCCAAAATTCAATTTATGTATTTACTTTTCTATTATTATATTTATTTTTGAAACACATGGCAGGTATGCATGGATCCGATCCTTTAGATCTGGTTTTTAATATAATTTCCCATGTTATTGATAGATTTTAGTAGACCGATAATGTTCACGGAAATTTAAATTTCTTTTTACGTTTGAAAGTAACGTGTTCTAAAAGTTATTAATATAATTAAAAAGTAATGTATAAAGTAAATTTTGAAACACAAATTTTTGATACGAGATAAAGGTATTCAAACACCCGGCTCTCTGTATAATTGTTTTACATATGGTAATAAATTTTGGGTATAGTCTAACATGTAAAATTATGCCAAAAATAACTAAGTTTTTTTATCGAAAAGGTGGTAAAATGGAACGTATTTACTGATATTTTACTCCAACGAAGTGCTCATCTATTAAATTTATACAATAAATTCAACGAAACGTAGGAAATGTACTTAAAATAACAAGCTACCTCAAAAGAACTCCTAATTAAATGAAAATCATCTTGCAGTTACATATTGTTTATTGTGACATATTTTCTGTTCCTATCATATTATTCAAGAGAAAGTATAAATAGTGAAGAAAAGTTAATATCAAACTTCTAGTTTCTTAATTTGGCAATTAGCTTGAGAGTGAAACATTTGGCATATTGCAAATAAGTTTTAATAATTTAATATGCGTGGTTTCCACGAATTTTCCTTTATGTTTATTTACTTAAAAAAAAATTTATTCATAGCATACGGTTGGACCATTTGTTGTTTTGTTTTTCAGAAAAACTGGAAATTGGCGGTGCAGACATGGTGTTCCAATCTGATATTTTCTTTGCTATAAAAATGAAGCTCCATATTCTTTTAATAAACAATGATTTACGGGACCACACGTGACTTAAAAAAATCAATAGATTGAGTATGATAGCAATATTATTTTTCAATTTTTCATTCAATTACGTAGATAGGAATAGTAACATGGAGGTGTGGTTATATTCCATACCATTCCTCTAGAACCAACTAATTATTGCAAGAACTTTCATAAAAAAAATTATTGCAACGACTTATTTTATTTTTTTGAAAAATATTATTATTCTAACCTTAAATACAATTAAGGCTCCTAACCTCTCTTAATAAATGTTTTTAGTGGGATTCAAACTAAGTTTTCTTCTCATTTGCTCAATATGCATTGCTAACTGAGTTACACCTTCTTCTCAAATTCAAAAGTAAAGTTAACCAACCGATTATGTTAGCTTAATTGTAAGAATTATTGAGAACAAAGACATTTCTACGACAAAAGGCTTCAATTTCAAAATTCAACCTTTAAAGAAAACACATAGAAACAATGGAATAAAAATTAATATGAGTCGCTAAAATATAAAGAGCCAAAATTATGTGATCGAAAATAATTTTTTATGATATAAATATCTTTACATCACTCATCTCGAATGTGATTCGAATATGAAAACTATAGAGCTCACAAATCCCATTTATGCTATGTTATTGGTAACATGGTAGAAGACAAAATACTTAAAAAATCTAAAATCTTAAGTTCATAATTGAAAGTTAATAAAAAATGGAAGCAACTAAAACAAATTAAACTTCTGGTTTTTTATATTACTGTTTTTGTTATTTTTTTTTGGTTTAATGCATCTTGAACCCCCTCAACTTGTCCCTATGCTTCATATTTCCCCCTGAACTTTGAAGTGTTCTCACTGCTCCCCTGAACTTGTCTAAACGTTCTCAATGCCCCCCTGAACTTGTCTAAACGTTCTCAATTTTCCCCTGAACTTTGAAATATTCTCAATGCCCCCCCTTACTTGTCTAAACATTTTCAATTTCCCCCTGAACTTGTCTAAACCGCACTCCATCACCCCCTCTATCTGAAGAACGATTTAGGGATTTGAACTTTTGTAAGGTTAGAATATTAACATTGAGATATCTATTTCTTTTTTAATTTTTTTAAATAATTTTTTTCATTAACGTGCTCATGTTTGTTGGTCCACTAACGCAACTTGCAACGTTGGATTGAGGAGATGTTGAAGAACGTTTACACAAGTTCAGGGAGGCATTGAGAACATTTCAAAGTTCAGGGGGAAATTGAGAACGTTTAGACAAGTTCAGGGGGGCATTGAGAACACTTCAAAGTTCAGGGGGGAGTATGGAGTTTAGGAACAAGTTGAGAGGGTTTAAGATGCATTAAGCTTTTTTTTACTCTTACAGTAAGGGCATCTCTTAAATCAAGGTTGATATATGTATATTTGCATTTGGTGTCACCATAAAGAAAAAAAGATTATATATAAATAACCACCTCCACTTTCATATTTTATACTTTTTTAAAGTAGGGATTGTATTATTACCACAGGATACCTTGTTACCTCATCCAAGTAAACTAATCTTAAAGTATGAGCAAAAAAATTGTTAATCACATTTTACTCAAATAAAGTTGTAGTAAAGAAAGATGATAAGTAGGCCGCGATAGCCGGATAAAACCCGATAACGAAAGCTAAAAAAATCTAGACAATTTTTTGCGAAGAAAATTTACTGCGAAACACCAAATATTCATTTACAGGAAAATAAAACTAGTTTTGTTCCACCCAATATTCTATAGCTCATTAGTGAAGTACATATAAATCTAGAATGCTTTTAGTAATTGCAGTAAAACAAAAATGAAGCTATTTCAAGACAACGTTCGTTTCGTAGGATGAAAAAAAAAAACACCTTGACCTTTCAAGACCTTAGAAGATACATCACAAGTTAGAGAAATTATACTAATTGACATTAAAAACCTACGTATCCTCAATTGACCAACAACTTAAAGGCGCCAAGAAGATAGAAATTTAGAAAAACAATTGAAATTCTTGCAAGTATAAACCTCAGTTGGATTCTTGCAAGCACTAGAATAAGCACGTATAAACCTCAGAAAAGTTGCAAGAATAAGACAGACATTAACAACATAAACAAGAAAAAACATGGCAGTCTACCAAAACCTCACTGAACAGCTGTATAAGAAGTCCTCAGATTCTTGTCAAACTTTCAGGCACAATAATCATGTATCAATCAGCATCTAAGACGAGCAAAACAAGCATCACATGACTACATTGAATTAAGCTGCAAAATTACAGACAACTTCTGTGATGTTTCTCTACTTGTCTACAGTCCCAGCTGGAAGATGTCAACAAGAACACAGACCACATAAAAACGAAGTAGCTTTGCTTCCCAAACACAGCCCATTACAAAAGGTAGCATTCTATCGATTTGAAGCTGTATAATCAAACAATTATATTGGGCTTCCTATGAGAATCACGGAATCCTGTTTCAGTTAATGTTAACGATCAACCCAAACCCATGCCATTGCCATTCAACAATCGGAATCACGAAAATCAAATCATAGCCGAGGAACCATTCATGCCTTGCAAGCCAGCCAGCCAACTGCATAAGGAATCTTTATAGGGTCACAATTTAAGCCGGAATCTTACTTAGATGAGACTGTCCTGGTTAGTTTGCCTTTAGCTGCTTTCACATCTGCATTGATTGCAATATTACCGATCCCCTTTTCCATTGCTTCCCTCTCATCTTTTTCATTTTTTTCACAGTTGGCACTTCCCGCTGTTTCATTTTTATGAGAAGGCTGTGGGGCAAGAGGGCCTGAAGTGATCCAAGGGTGAAGAAGACACTGGGCTGCAGTTGGGCGCTTGTCTGGGACAAAATCGAGAATGGGTACCAAGAAATCCATCATGTCGTTTGCATCCTTCTCGCTGAATTCATACTTCTCCATCAGAACCTTGTTCAGCGGCCAGAACCGTAATCTCCGTATGTGCCTCAAGTCACCATATCTGTTAAAGAAATCCCGTGAATAGCGGCCACCCAACGCTATCTGAGGAATTTTACCAATTTTTTCAAATCAGATACAGGATGTGAAAACCCAACAGACACTGGAAACGGCTCATAACTACTCACCTTGCGGGGCATCATTCCAAGCAGCTCCATCATTAATGCTAGGTGGTCCTGAAATAGAGAGAATAGAATCTTGAAATAGTCCAATAATGTTAATCAATGAAACTACTTTTCAAGCGCAAACATCTTCAAGCAAATCATTTCATTCCACACAATCCCCGGCTAACAAGCACTCTGAGTCTCGGGTTTACGGGACAATAAGACAGCTTCAAATATGAAGCACAAGAAAGCAAAACTAAGAAGAAAATCCAAAGGAAAAAAAGTAATAGATCAACCATTGTGAATTTAATTTTATTGTGGCATCCCATAAAAAATAACCAGTAGCATTTAGAAAAATGAATGACTTCTTGGGAAATCAGCTTGTATTAAAGTTGTCCACATTGGACAAGTGTATCCATATTTTCTTCTACCAGATATTCGAAAATACTCTGTTCATGACATTTCATAATCTCTCTCTTTAAGATGTTAACATACTATATACTTCTCCAGCTACAATACGAAAATTAACCATGAAACAATTGAAGAAAAGTTGCATGTCTTTGAGTGTGCGAGCGTGTGTGTATCGTGAAGATATCATCGTCACTCCTTATGTTTAAATATGGTATAGAAGCTAGAACAAGGTTTTAAAGCAAAGGTCACATTTGTGTAAAAACATGCCTACGGCCTACCTGCCACGAAATACCTTTCTCAGAGCCGATAATATGTAACTCATGAGAAAGCACCCTACAACGACAGTGTATGTGTGCATTTCAATTTAATCAAGCAAAGTAACTAAACAAGAGGACCTCATGTCTACTTGTAGTGAATGTTGTACGCTTGTGGCATATTATATCTTTTTAAGTATAATACGGTTAATACATACAACACAAGAATAATCATCTCCCTTTGAATAAAAGATGGTATGCATGATTAAGGTTGCCCGGAATGTAATCAGAAGCAGACATTGGTGTTAGCACAAGTCAAAAAGGAAGGAGAATAACAAATTAATTGAATGGTGTTGCGATATGTTATTCCTCATATGCATGACAATTCACAAGAGATAGCATATTGAAAAAAAAGACCAATAAAAAAATTTAAATACAATCGAATGTCATGGGAAACATGGATGAGAACTGGTAGTATAATTTGTAAATTAGTATGATGAGCAAAAAAATCAAGTTTAGTCAGGTACCATTTTCTCAACCTAGGCTACTCTACAAGCACAATATGAAATTAACACTAGGGATAAACCGGTTAAAATTCTGTTGTAACGCACAATCACGGTATCTTATGTTGACAGGCTTTTAATAGGGTGCATGCATTTGTGTGGAAAGATTAATCACAAGTTTATGCTAGCTCCATGAAAGTATTCCAACAAAAATATTTTAGACTATCAAAATCCAGAAAAGATCATCATTTGGTTAAATGAAATGCTCTAGGTAGAATGACAAACAAATTCAAGAATCCTAGCTCCCAACCCCCATGATTATGCATCCCCTATGGCCCTACAAACAGAAAGCAGAAAGCGAGCAGTCAACGGATACACTGCTCATTTATATTGACACTGACAGACAGACATAAAATGGGATACATGTAATTGTTTGGAGAGATGAGAACCAATAATGACATGCATTCGAAAAGAATAGATGAAGCCACAAAATAACAGTTATACACAACATCTTACCTCATCCCGGTCAAAGTTGTCTCCGCTATGGGGATCAAAAAGCACATCGCCAGTTGCAAGCTCAAAACAAATGCAAGCCAAGGACCAAAGATCAGCTGAGGTAGAATACTTGGATCCTAGGATAACTTCTGGACACCGGTACTGTCTTGTCTGAATATCATTTGTGAACTGTTTGTAAGTCCAACATGCATTTCCAAAGTCCACCAGTTTGCACTTCAAGTCAGCTGAGACTAATAACTTCTGCCTCGTGGAGCGGCTTCCCCTCTTATTGCCCTGATTTTCCAACCCATTGCATTTTTTCATGTCAACATTAGAAGGCGCACTTGTTACGTCAGAGCTTGAAGGCTGATCTTCAATGGAACCCGGATTTGTTTTAGCATTAGCAGATGACTCTTCAGCAGCAGATGTTTCATGATCAGTGTCAGCTTCGACAGAAACATCCTTTTCTGAAGACCCCTGAGCTGCTTTTTTAGCCTTTTTTCTTATCTTTTTCTTCTGATTCTTTGTCAAATCTCCATTAAGTCTTGCAATAGCAGACTCCACGACAGTTTTTTCCTTAACAGTTGCAGGGACAATAGGAATGCCAGATTTTCTTGGATCCTTTGATGGGTCTATCGTTGATAATAGCAAAATATTCTCCGGCTTTAGATCAGTGTGTATAATAGAAAGTTGTCTGTGCAAATAATCCAGTCCCACTAAAATGTGGAAACAGATTTCTTTAACCTTATGAATGGACATTCCACGGTAATCACTGTACTTAATGAGTGTCAAAAGGTTATCCCCTAGGTACTCAAAAACCATACAGACATGCTGACCATTTGGACCTGTATGTTTGAAATGATCCAAAAGCTTTACCACACATTTTTTATCATCAGGGTCTCCTTCTGCGATTTGTTGCAATATAGTTATCTCGTCCAAAGCAGCTTCCGTATAGTGCTGGGCACTTTTTTGCACTTTCAGAGCTACATAACGCTGCAATTTAGAAAAGAATACAAAAATCATATCTTGGAATTAGAAAGCCCCATCTTAATTAATATCACCTGACTAAGCTCCAGAAAAAACAACTACATGTCTCTAATAAATTAAACAGATTAACTATTGTATCAAGCTCCTTGGACAGGCTCATCCATTCTGTTCATTCTGAAAGAAGTCCAAGTGAGCTCTCAAAAGTTGAGGTTCAGTAGGCAACACTACAAAAGTGTTCAAGAACCTGGGCAGATTCCACTGCACAGCAGCAAACTTCTCAAGTAAAACACTGAAAGTAAGAGCTTATGACATAAGATGACGGAAATGTAGAGATGATGAACCAAGAATCAATTCAGTCAACCAAAAAATTATCTCATGAAAAACATAGTTGTATAGTCTTGAATAAAAAACGCAACATGCTTCTATAGCAGATTAAAAACCTTATAAAGAATCGTATGCTTAACTCTTCAAAGTCTTCTGCAATGTAGTCTAAACTAGATACAAAACAATTTCAGATTTAGTATATTTTTAACTTCTCCAGCTATAAAAACATCATAAGAAATATCAATATAACATTTTGGGGATTACCATAAATTTTGACATGCACTAAACAAAGACTGCATAATCAAATTAAGGCAAACAAGAGCTTCCTATTGCACACAGAAACACAAAAGTTGGGAAGTGGCAAAAGGAAGAAATGACAAAAACTAAGGCAGACAGGTGTGAGCAAAAGAGAAGGAAGCTTACAGTCTTTTGGGTGTCCCAAGCGAGCCAGACAGTGGAAAAATGTCCCCAGCCAAGCTTACTCTGGACGACATAACGGCCGAGCTTAAAGGCGTCACCAATTCGCACCGCATGATAGCCGCCACGGCGATAATCCTCAGTCCCTTCGTCCTCTGATGTATAATCTCCTCCACTATCGCTGCTCCGATCCTCTTCTTCCACCGCTTGATGATTGTCACCCATTGCGCGTTCTAGACTTGTTCTGTGTCAACGACTACAACAAATTTTGAGAAGGGGGATTCAAACTATGGAATGAATCAATGAAATAGAAGAAACTAGGGTTAGCAAAAGTGAATGGATCTTGTTAGTGTCTTGGGGACTGAAAATTGTACCGGGAAAGATGAGAAATTTGTTGGTGGTGGGTTTTTGGGGTTAAATTAGAGCTTCCATTTCTCAGACTGCCTTAAAACGGGTCAAGTATACGGGTGGTATGGTTTCTACATTTAAGAAATTTCTGATCAAATGAGGTGTCGTCAATCATTGATCTTAAAGATGATTATCAATCAGCGCCTTACCTTTTACCATTTTTTAATAAATTTATTTTATACGTACAAAACAAGTTATGAATTATCAATATAAAAAGGTTACTGTAGTTATTTTGTTATACAAGGGGAAATTGGTTCCCAAAATTCATTAGAATATTTCTCGTCTTTTATCAAGAATATTAGAATCTGGATGTTTTAGAACGAAACATATCTTTTGAAGTATAGCTCTGTAAGAATTATGTTATGTTATGTTATGTAAAGCCAAGTTCTATTTTTTATTAAAAGTATTCTTACATCAGGATTCAATCACAAGATACTTCAGATTGAAACATATTTTTAGGCAAACCCACCAGGGGAAAAAGGTGGTCTTGGCCCCTCAATCTATGGTATTAGTATTGTAGTAGGTTTTTATTAATTCATACATTGAACTGGTTTGGTTGGTTTCAATTTCGATTCCAGGTTCAAAACCATTAACCTACAAAACTGAAATTATTCAATTTGTCTGCCTTATTTTTTTTCCAACAGTTGACATGCTCTCATCTGCTAGAGAAACGAAATTGTTCCAAATGTTTTTCTTTTTGTAAGTTCTGCACACGTTTAGCTCATGAAATAGATGTCCTGAATTAGCATTTATTCTATAAAATTTTATGGTTTAGCTACGTATTAAAATTAATTATAATAATCTAAGGAAAGCCGAGCTCAAAGTCTTTATGCAAATACATTATATTAATTTAGGGAAAGTCAGTGTTCAGTGTCAAAAAAATAATCCTCATCTTTTATCAAAAAAATTAGAATTAGGGATACTTAAAAGTGAAATACAAAAGTCTAGTTGCATATGAGTTATATTATGTTAGGGAAAGCCCAATTTCATGATTCAGAGGAATTAATGCTCATCTTTTACCAAGAAAATTAAGATCCAATTCTCATCTTTCAAAAAAAAATTTGAAACGATAAAAAGTAATCCTCATGTTTCATCAAGGAAATAAAATCATAAGATACTTCAAACTGATATACATCACGTTTCATTGAGGAAATAGAATCATAGGACACTTCAAATTGAAATATGGCTCTTAGAATCTGACTACGTATGAGTTTTAGATTTTTCAATATAAGTAATACTCACATTTCATCAAGAAAAATTAGAATAATGGAATGCTTCAAACTAAAACAAATCTTATAGTCTAGGTGCAAATGCATTATATCACGCTAAGGAAGACCGAGTTCAAAGTTTTAGTAGAAGTAATCCTCATTTTTCATAAAAAAAATTAGAATCATGTGATACTTTAAATTGAAACGCATGCATTATATTATGTTAGCGAAAATCAAGTTCCATGTTTTAGTAGAAGTAATAGTCATCTTTCATCAGTTATATATACTTCAAAAGTGAAACTTATCTTTTTTTTAAGTCTAGTCGTGTTTATTATATTATGTTAGGAAATGCCGAGTTTCATGTTTTAATAAAAGTAATCTTCATCTTTCATCAAGAAAATAGGAATCACGACATAAGACTAAGAATGCATCATATTATGTTAAGGAAAGTCGAGTTTCAAGTTTCAGCGGAAATAATAGTAGTCTCTCATCAAGAAATAAGAATAACGGAGTACTTCAAATGAAACAAAGCTTTTAATGAAAAGCAAAATAAATTTTTAGAAACAAAACAAAAGATAAATAAACACTCTAATTACAGAAGATGGCAGTGTAAGCCAACGAGGAAGTGACTTCTTCCATCAAAGAAACCGAGCACTGTAAACTCAGGATGGAGCAAATAAAGTAAAGCAACATAACGGCAATTACAGTTCTAAATTAAGATTTATCCACACACCTAAATTGCAATTGCAATCTTTTAGTAAACTACCTTAAAGGCACAAATAACATTTGTATAATCACTGAAACAAATATTTTAAACAAATTTGCACATGTATTGTTGTGTACTGTAATTACAATTTTCATATTTCAGTGAGAGTTGTCGTTATCTTGCATCCTAGTAAAATCAGGTTGTACATTAGATATTGTGTCATATATCATATGTAAATAAAATCATAATAGAATTTAGGATGTAATTGGAATAATCTCTTAATTGAGCACCACTAACAAATAAATCAGAAATCAATCTGATACCTTAAAATCAAGACAAATTATTTTACTGCATGGTGATGGTGCAAACTTATTATCTCTATCACTATTAATAGATTACCATCTTTAGCAAGTTCCGGTAAACAACGCAAATCATGAAAGTGAGAACCGTTACATCATTTTTATTCAGGGCGAGTATTGTTTTGATAGAATGAATGAACCCTTTCAATATTTCCCTAAATTTCGTACGCTAAAAATCCGACAGAGAGATAACAAAAAAGGATGGATCTCCTTTCAAGCTTCCGAGGTCATTAATAGCACTGAAATCCTTTAGCCTTTTAGAAAGATCATAACGGCAATTGGATTTGTTACTTTATCTTGAATTGTTTAGGTTTCTACCAATGCTTCCTGCGAATAATTTGTAGAGCTAAAATTTCCCGACAGATAAACATTATGAGCTTGCACTATTTTCACTGGTTTTATTGTTTATAAAATCAGTATATAAACAAGCAACAGTGCTCCAATACAAAACAAATTTACAAGTTTAAAGCCATAGGCATACTCTTTTTATGAGTTGTCACGATTGCTTTGCAATGTGTGTATCTCTTCAATCCTTGATGAAGCTCAGAAGAATCGCATTTTAGTATATAACCATTGGAACATGGACCATTACTCAGTGAGTGGCATAAACATGCACTAATACTGCATAAATATCCATTCAGCATTTGGACATGGAGATGATACCACTCGTTGAGTGGTATAGGCACTTTCTCAGTTTTCACATAATATCGTGCTCACAAAGACGATTAATAAAAATGTATACCATGCTCATGCACTACTATCCATGTAGCCCTAAACTCACATGGAAGTGGTCTCAATGAAAAAATGGCTAAAAGCTGCATCTAACTGCAACAGTATTAAAGTGAGCTTTTGAAAGGTCACAAAGTTAACAGTGAGGCAAGGACAAAAGTTTCTCTATTATGATGATGATTAAATCGCTGCAATGCTTTAATCTTTACATCAAATCGAGACAAATTCTAATCTTCATATCATGCTTAAAGCAGAGCCATAAGTAGAGGTCAGTACATGGTTAAGACTTCAGAGTAAATGAGAACTAGACAAAGAGATTGGTACACGATGCTTATGAATTTATTTTATTTTAGTGCATTGTATTATGTTAGGGAAAGCAGAGTAGTTCCAAGTTTCAGTAGAAGTAATCCTCATGTTTCATTTAGAATCACGGGGTACTTCAAATTGAAACATATCTTTAATGAGTCTAGCTATGTATGCCAATATTATGTTAGGGAAAGCCGGATTTCATGTTTCAATAAAAGCAATCTTCATCTTTCATCAAGAAAATTTGAATCATGAGATACGTCAAATTGAAACTTAGCTTTTGAAGTATGGCTGCAAATGCATTATATATTATTAAGGAAAGCCGAGTTCCAAATTTTAGCAGAAAATAAGAATTACGGGATACTTCAAATGATACAAAGCTAGCTGAAAAAATTCAAAACAAAACAAAAGATAATCACCACTCTAATTATCAAAGATGCCAGTGTAAAGCGAGCATTGTTACTTCATGATGGAGCAAATATTGTATAGCAACATAAACCCACCTAGCATAGCAATTACATTTCTGAATTATATTCAGCCACGCACCTAAATTGCAATTGTTATCTTTAATAAACTTCTAAGGCACAAATATCATGTGTGTATAATCACTGAAACAAATAGTTTACAGAAAGTTGCACATGTATTGTTGTTAATGAAATTGCTAATTTCATATTTCAGTGATAGTTAACATTATCTTTCATTCAGAAAGTCAGAATCAAGGAATCTGGTAGTATTTTGTTGTACATAATATTATGCATCACATATCATATGTAAAATATATTGAGGATATAATTGATGATTTTCCAAATAATAATCTCTATATTAATTACGACTAATAGAAATTCAGAACTCAATTTGATACATTAAAATAAAGACAAATTATTTTTTTAGTATGGTGACGGTGCTATCTGATTTTCTCCTTCACTATAAATAGCATATTTAGAAAGTGCCAAGTAAACAATGCAATCATGAAACGAGAACTGTTTCCTCATTTTTATTCAGGGTGAGAAGTGTAAGATCACAACTGAATAAAATGAATGTACCCTTTCTATTATTCTAAATTTTCAGAAATTTCATAAGCTGAAAATCCAACAGGGAAAGAATTAAAAAATTGGATCACCTATCAAGCTTCCAACATCATTAATAGAAAACAATTCCTCTGGCCTTTTATAAAGATCATTAACAACAATTTGCATCGTTAATTTTTTAGGATTGTTTCGGTTTCTATCAATGATTCTCGCTAAGTTTCTATCACCTGCAAATAGTTTGCAGAGCTAAAAACACGATTAGCTTGCACTATTTTCACCAATTTTATTGTGTATAAAAGTAGTATATAAACATGCAAAAGTTCTCCTATAAAAAGCACAATTACAAATTTACAGCCATTACTCTTTTCTCGATTTGCCATAGTTGCATTGCAAGGAATATATATCTCCTCAGTCCATGACAAAGCTCAGAAGAACTGCATTTCAATATATTAAGCCTCAGAACATGGTCCATTACATGGCATTACTCCCTGAGTGACATAGAGAAGTACTGATACTACATTTGTTTTTACTAAGCATTTGGGCATGGAGATGATATCGCTCATTGAGTGGCATAGACTCGTGATAAACAAAATATGAGAAAAAAATTGTGATAAGTGTCCCTGTAAATATAAAATGATACCTTATTTCATTAATTACTTCCAAATCTATTTTCTGAGTTTGTATATATCAAAAGAACAATATCTTCAAAAGGCATTTTTCAGTTTTCAAGTAATATCGACGCTCACAAAGAGGATTAATGAAATTGCATATCATGCTTATGCACTATAATCCATATAGCCCTCGACTCTTATGGAAATTGCTACGACGCTTTAGTCTTCACATCAAATTGAGACAAATTCAATTTTCGTTTCATGCTTAAAGCAGAACCACTTGACAAGCCAAGAATTCAGAGTAAAATGAGAAAGGGACAGATCAGTACACGGCTGCGTATCAATTATATTATTTTAGAGAAACCCAAGTTCCAATTTGTCAATAGAAGTAATCCTCACCTTTCATCAAGAAAATTGGAATCATGGGCTACTTCAAACTGAAAATGATCTTATGGTCTGGGTGTACATGCGTTATATAATCTTAGGGAAAGCCGAATAGAAGAACCCTCATCTTTCATAAAAAGATTAGAATCATGAGACTTTGAACTGAAAAATATCTTTTAGAGTCTGGCTACGCATGCATAACATTATGTGAGTAGAATCCGAGTTCCAATTTTCAATAGAAGTAATTCTCATCTTTCATAAAAAAAAAAATTCAAAATCTCAGGATACTTCCAATTGAAACGTTATCTCTTAGAGTCTGTCTGTTTATGCATTATGTAATGCTTATATTACGTTTTGGAAAGCCGTGTTTCAATTGAAATAATCCTCATCTTTCATCAAGAAAATTAATATCATGGGGTACTTCAAATTGAAACATATTTTTTAGAATATGGTTGTGAATGCATTATATTATGTCTAGAAAAGCCGAGTTCCTACTTTCAGTAGAAGTAATCATCATCTCTCATTAAGAGAATTCTAAATCACGAGATACTTTAATTGATAAAAGCTTTTTTGGAGAAAAGCTAAATAAAATTTCAAAACAAAAGAAAAGATAAATCACCATTGTAATTACTAAAGATGCCAGTGTAAACCAGGATGGATGCCAGTGTAAACCAGGATGGTGAGATCAAGAGGGAAGGAAATCTTCCATCAAACAAAACAAGCACTGTAAACTCATGATGGAGCAAATAATGTATAGCAACATAAACCAAGCATTGCAATTAC
The DNA here is from genome assembly GCA_949673415.1 of Euphorbia schlechtendalii. Taxonomy (NCBI): domain Eukaryota; kingdom Viridiplantae; phylum Streptophyta; class Magnoliopsida; order Malpighiales; family Euphorbiaceae; genus Euphorbia; species Euphorbia schlechtendalii. The sequence goes on along the minus strand of CATIWQ010018692.1, from coordinate 22,808 downwards.
ATTTCTAAATTATGATTCAGCCACACACTTAAATTGCAATTACAATCTTCAATAAACTTCAAAGGCACAAATAACATGTGTATAACAACTGAAACATATAATTTATAGAAAATTACACATGCGTTGGTGTGTAATGAAATTGCAAGTTTCATATTCCAGTGATAGTTACCATTATCTTTCATTCAGAAAGTCAGAATCAAGGAATCTGGTAGTATCGTTTTTTAAAAACATGTTGTCACATATCATATGCAAACAAAACGTAGGAAATAATTGGTGATTTTTGCAATAATAATATCTTAATTAAACACAACTACCAGAAAGTCAGAAAATAAACTGTTACCTTAACTTCAAGACAAATTTTTAATTGTATGGTGCTATCAGATTCTCTTTCACTATTAATAGCATCTTTAGCAAGTGCCAAATAAACAACGCAAATCATGAAAATGAGAACTGTTACCTTATTTTATTCAGGGTGAGAACTATGATCTAATGAATAGACCCTTTCAATATTTTCAAAAATTTCATAAGCTGAAGATCCGACCGAGAAACAATTAAAGGGATGGATCACCTTTTAAGCTTTCAGGGTCATTAACAGAAAAAAAATCCTTTAGCCTTTGAGCAAAATCATTAACAGCAATTTGCTTTGTTACTTTCTCTTGGACAGTTTCGGTTTCTACCAATGCTTCATGCACAGTTTCTTTCACCTGCAAATTGTTTGTAGAGCTAAAACTGCTCGACAGTAAAACACTATGAGTTGGCACTATTTTCACCAGTTTCATTATTTGTAAAAGCAGCACATAAGCACGCACCAAAGCTCCTATACAAAACACATTAATAAGTTTAAAGCCATTGTCACTCTTTTTATGAGTTGCCACAGTTGCATTGCAAGGTATGTCTCATCAGTCCTTGATGAAGCTCAGCAGAAATGCATTTCAGTATATAAAGAGTAAGAACATTGTCCACTCATGGCATTACTGAAAAAAATGAGTGACATAGACATGCACTAATACTGCATTAATATTCATTAAGCATTTGGACATGAAGATGATACCACTCATTGAGTGGCATAGACTCATGATATACCAAACAAGATATGAGAAAATTGTGATAAGTGTCCTTGCAAGAATAGTACAATACCTTATTAGCATTTAACTTACACATCCATTTTCTAAGCATATGCTTGCAAAGAACAATATCTTCATAGGACATTTTCTTAGTTTTCAAACCGATGCTCACAAAGAGGATTAATGAAAATGCATATCATGCTCATGCACTATAATCCATATAGCCCTTGACCCTTACAGAAATGTTATCATTCTCAATGAGGAAATGACAGAAAATGCATCTAACTGCAACAACACACATGGTTAGCAGAGAGATCGTGAAAATATTTTTATCTCTATCAAAGTGATTAAATTGCTACTACGCTTTAATCTTCACATCCAATTGAGACAAATTATAATCTTTATATCATGTTCAAAGCAAATTTATTGGACAAGCCAAAGCAGAGATCAGTACATAACTATGACTTCGGAGTAAATGAGAACTGGACAGAGTTATTCACCCAATATCAGTAGCCCAACATACACAAGCAGTTTATAAACGAGCAAGCTTCTCTTTGAAATCCATACACAGAATTAAACAAACTCCGCATTTGAATTGTGAAAATCATTTGTTTTCAATTCCAAGATGCCCAGGAGATTCATAAGGACGTCAGTTAAATTCAAAAACATATTTCATGAATCGCTTTTCTAAATGTAAGGGACAAGAAGGAATTTGCTCCAAACTATGCAGCATATAACCCGTTTGGTGCTGATGTATTTTTATCGCCCCAGAAAATTGACCATATTGCTAGGTTTGTGGAGCTTCCTGTTGTCAATTCTTCCTGTTGTCAATAAAAGTAATCCTCATCTTTCATCGAGAAATTAGAATCATGGGCTACTTTTCACTAAAAATGATCTTATAGTCTGGGTGCACATGCATTATATAATCTTAGGGAAAGCCGAGTAGAAGTAACCCTCATCTTTCATAAAAAAATTAGAATCAACAAATGCTTCAAACTGAAACATATCTTTTAGAGTCTGGCTGCGTATGCATTACATTATCTGAGTAAAATCCGAGTTCTGATTTTCAATAGAAGTAATCCTCATTTTTCAATAGAATCTCAGGATACTTTCCATTGAAACGTATCTATCTGGCTGTGTATGCATTACATTATGAAACGCTTATATTATATTTTGGAAAGCCGAGTATCATGTTTCAATCGAAGTAATCCTCATCTTTCATCAAGAAAATTAAAATCATGGGATACTTCAAATTGAAACATATTTTTTAGAATATGTTTGTGAATGCATGATATTATGTCTAGAAAAGCCGAGTTCCAACTTTCAGTAGAAGTAATCATCAACTCTCATTAAGAAAATTAAAATCACGAGACACTTCAACTGATAAAAACATAAAGAGAAAAGCTAAATAAAATTTCAAAAGAAAAGATAAATCGCCACTCTAATTACTAAAGATGCCAAAGTATACCAGGATGGTCAGATCAAGAGGGAAGGACTTCTTCCATCAAACAAAACAAGCACTGTAAACTCATGATGGAGCAAATAAAGTATAGCAACATAAACTAAGCATTGCAATTACATTTCTAAATTATGATTCAGCCACACACTTAAATTGCGATTGCAATCTTCAATTCAATAAACTTCAAAGGCACAAATAACATGTGTATATAATCACTAAAACATATATTTGACAGAAGGTAACACATGCGTTGGTGTGTAATGAAATTGCAAGTTTCATATTCCAGTGATAGTACCATTATCTTTCATTCAGAAAGTCAGAATCAAGGAATCTGGTAGTATCGGGTTGTAAATAAGGTGCTGTCACATATCACATGCAAACTAAATCTAGGATATAATTGGTGATTTTTGCAATAATAATATCTTAATTGAACACAACAGAAAGTCAGAAATTAATCTGTTTACCTTAACATCGAAACAAATTTTTTATTGGATGAAGCTATCAGATTTTCTCTTTCACTATCGATAGCATCTTTAGTGAGTGCCAAATAAACAATGCAAATCATGAAAATGAGAACTGTTACCTCATTTTATTCAGGGTGAGAACTATAATCTAATGAATGGACCCTTTCAATATTTTCAGAAATTTCAATGGCTGAAGATCAGACAGAGAAAGAATTAAATGGATGGATCACCTTTCAAGCTTTCAGGGTCATTAATAGAACAAAAATCCTTTAGCCTTTTAGTAAGGTCATTAACAGAAATTTGTCTCTGTTACTTTCTCTTGGATAGTTTCGGTTTCTACCAATGCTTCATGCACAGTTTCTTTCACCTGCAAATAGTTTGTAGAGCTAAAACTGCTCGACAGTAAAACTCTATGAGTTTGCACTAATTTCACCAGTTTCATTATTTGTAAAAGCAGTATATAAACACGCACCAAAGCTCCTATACAAAACACATTAATAAGTTTAAAGCTATTGGCACTCTTTTTATGAGTTGCCACAGTTGCATTGCCACAGTTGCATTGCAAGGCATGTCTAATCAGTCCTTAATGAAGCTCAGCAGAAATGCATTTCAGTATATTAAGAGTAAGAACATGGTCCACTCATGGCATTACTGAAAAAAATGAGTGACATAGACATGTACTAATACTGCATTAATATCCATTAAGCATTTGGGCATGAAGATGATACCACTTGTTGAGTGGCATAGACTCATATGATATATACCAAACAAGATATGAGAAAATAGTGAAAAGTGTCTTGTAAGAATAGTAAGATACCTTATCAGCATCAATTTACACATCCATTTTCTAAGTATATGCTTGAAAAGAACAATATCTTCAAAAGACATTTTTTTAGTTTTCAAATCGATGCTCACAAAAAGGATTAATGAAAATGCATATCATGCTCATGCACTATAGTCCATATAGAACTTGACTCTTATAGAAATGTTCTCATTCTCAATGAGAAAATGACAGAAAATGCATCTAGATCTAACTGCAACAACATCACATAGTTATCAGAGAGATCGTGGAAATATTTTTATCTCAATTATAGTGATTAAATTGCTACTACGCTTTAATCTTCACATTCAATTGAGACAAATTATAATCTTTATATCACGTTTAAAGCAAATTTATTGGACAACCCAAAGCAGAGAGCAGTACATAATTATGACTTCAGAGCAAAATGAGAACCGGACACAGTGATTCACCCAACATACACAAGCAGTTTATGAACACGCAAGCTTCTCTTTGAAATCCATACACAGAAATAAAGGAACTCCACATTTGAATCGTGAAAATTATTTGTTTTCATTTCCAAGATGCCCAGGAGATTAATAAGGACGTCAGTGAAGATTCAAAACCATATTTCATGAATCACTTTCAACCTAACCAAAATATCCAATATTTTCACAAGAAATAACAAAATCTAATCTTCACTGGGGTCAGGTATCCAATTCGAAAAATGAGCAACTTCATCAAAAGCAACATACTACAAACTAGAGGCATAAACTTTAGATCACATGACGCGGAAATCGCAAAATAGATTAAAGTAACTAAAGACGTAATTATCGAGTCGCTCGCTCAGAAATTAGACGACAAAATTTTCCAAAAACGAAGTACTTCATGTTCGAAAAGTAGAAAGTATGTCATCTAAATAACCTAACAATCCGATTGTGGAGAAACAAATGTCACATAACAACCCTCAATAGAAAAATTCTGCCAGAATAATGATATTAAAAAGGGAGGGAAAATAACCTGAGTTGAATTTGATTAGATGAAACTCCGGTGTCGCGAGAAAAGGCAGATGAGATGAAACCCTAAGGCATCCACAAAATCTCCAACAAAAATCGCATACACAATTTTTGGCAACAAGATGCAGAAGATTGAAAATCTCTTAAATTCCCCATGTTTACAAACCGAAACCGCACCCACTCTGTCCAAGTTAGCACCCGCACATAAAACTTTGGAAATACTTTCGACCGACTCTGAACTGTAGACGTTCAATCTCCAGGAATCATTCTCTTCTCTTCTCTTCTAATTCTAATTAAGTAACCGTGGAAAAAACGTCTTTTTTTTTTTTTTTTTTTGCGCGTAGAATCTAAGCATTATATTGTTAGCTTTCCACTACTACCCCTCCCGCTTTTAATAGTTCAATTGTTTAATTGAACATTTTAATTGAAATAATAAAAAATTTACCATGACTAACTAAATTTTTTTTCTTTACTGTTTTTAATTAAAAAAAACTCTCTGTCCTTGATAAAATAAACAGAAAAATGAAAATGATAACATATAAAACAATTATTAAAGAAATTGGAAGGAGCATTCAGATAAACATTTCGATGAAAAACAAAGAATATATAAAGAGCTTATATTTAGTCCAAATGATTAGAATTTTTTAATGGTTAGTAATTGTTACTGTTGAATAAGTGATTAAGTGGTGATAAACATTAAAATATTAAATACTTTATATTATTATAATACAGTCATTTTTTGTTTACAAAAATATAAGTTATATTTAAAATATGAGAAAATTATGCAAAGAGCCGGATATTTAATACTCATCTCTTATATGTAATACATGTGTCTCAAAATGTTATTAAATGGTATTACTTTCTGCTATTTTAGTAATTCATTTTGAGACACATATCCTGCATGCGAGAGATGAATTTTTTGTTTAATTTTCCCAAACTACCTTCAATGTCTCATAGTATAAATTTTTTCTATTGAAATTGTTAATATGACATGTATGCAATGAGGCCCAGAGGATGGGCATCAGTGACAACCGCTTAGGAACTATAGCGGAAAATAGTCTAAATTAAATTTTTTAATATCTGATTTGTGTTGTGATAAAAATAATCAGAAAATTGTTCTAGATTAATTGATAAATAAGTTAAAAAGAGTAAGTTTAATGACTAACCTTTTTAATTGTAAGTCTAGATTAATTTTGTCTGAGCGTCTTCAAATTATCTTGGTTCACCTACAATTTACCTTCTTGCATGCAATGCGTGCTCAACTAAAAGTTTTCAAATCAGGGATTTTAATTTCTGGATTCAAATAGACATATTTTCGCTGCGTTGAACAATAACAGAAACAACTAAAGCTGTTATGTCACATATGCCAGGAAGAAAAGAGATGAGCCGGAGAAGGGATCAAAGAAGTTAACTGCAATTGTTAATTTTGTTATGTAGTTACAACAGAATGTATAGCTTGTAATTGAATGTATTGTAAATACTTTGGAAATAGTATGTCATTCAATAGAAAGTAGTTACAGCTGTCATTTAGCCTAGTGACAATTCTGTTACAAAGTTGTTACAGCTAGCTATTATATAAACTCAGTGTACAAAGTCAACATCATTAATGAAAATACAGAATTCTTTCTCTCTCTTTTCTCTGCTCTTCTTCTCTCTTCTCGTTCTCTTCTTTCTTCTCTGAAATTCTCGATCTGTTCTTCTTTCCATAGATCGCATCTTAACAAAGAACCCAGGTGTGTTTTTTTTTTCTTATTGTTTTCCGTGCTAATTTTTGCAGTCTACTGAAGCATTCAAATGCTATGCTTCAAAATTTGTTATGTTGCAATTCTTTTAAATTTATTTTGCAAGTTTTGTGTGGTTTTCAGCGGGATTTGCCACTTGGCATCATAGGAAACCTGCTTATATGTATGGTGTTGTATATTGGGGTCTGTTTGGTAATCACTGGAATGGTGCCCTACAACTGCCTTGGTGAACATGCTCCTCTAGCAGAAGCTTTTAAATCAAAGGGCTTGAACTATATCTCTATTCTTATCAGTGTGGGCGCTATTGCTGGGCTTACAACCACTCTTTTAGTTGGTCTTTACGCTCAGGTATACACTTCAATCCTACTCTTTTTTAGATGCTATTTTACAGCCATAAAAATTGTAATATACAATATATTTCTCATAAACAGTCTCGGCTATACCTTGGGCTTGGAAGGGATGGTTTACTGCCTTCTATATTTGCTAAAGTGCACCCTACTCGACACACTCCAGTTCATTCCCAAATTTGGGCTGGTATTGTGGCCAGCATTTTGGGGGGATTGTTTAATGTCCGCATGCTCTCGCGCGTTCTTTCAGTGGGTTCATTGGTATGCCATTCCGATCTCCTTTTGTACCAAAATTTATACTGTCTATTCACTTCAGCCTGCAGCTATAATTGTAAAGGCATATCGTGACATGTTATGAGACTGGTATATGTGATAGTTATTTCGTGGTTAATATTTGCAGACAGGCTACTCTGTTGTTTCAGCTTGTGTTGTAACACTGCGCTGGAAGGATAAGACCTCAAGACAAGTTTGTTGTGGATGGAGTTCAGGATGGGTGGAAGGCGTCATTTGCCTTCTCACAGTTGCCTTGTGTGGCTTTGGTGCTGGACTATTTTATCGTTATGCTGTTTCATTTGTTTTTCTGATCATGGCAGTTGGGATAGCAGTACTTGCAACTGCAGCTCTTTATACGCGCCAAGTCAGTGTTTCCATTCTATAATAAGCATGATTTCTTCATGGTATTCATATTGTAGCAAAGATTGATCTGATATTTGGTGTTTCTATGTGGTGCTTTCCTTGATTTCAAGTATTATATTGTTCTTCCTTGTCATTTGCACACCAAAAATCTGATTTGTGCTGTTTCTCAGGATTACGGAGATTCTCCGGGGTTTTCGTGTCCTGGTGTTCCGTTTGTGCCAGTCATTAGCATATTCTTCAACATCTTCCTGTTTGCACAGGTGCGTTTCAATATGACTTTTTCTTGTTTTTGAATTCGATATTTGTATACAAAGCACAATCAGTAATGCATCGATCATCCTTGTATGCAGCTGCATCATGAAGCATGGGTGAGGTTCATTGTCCTAAACGCAATCATGTCCGGTATTTATGCATTCTACAGTCAGTATCATGCCAAACTAAGTTCACACCAAATCGTTTACCAGATAGCTCCCAATGAAGCAAGTTATTAAAATTCTAATAGAACTGTGATAATGAGAAGCTAAAACATAAAATTTAACCCAACTATACATAAATTTGAAGAAACAATTTCTCTTTATCTGCACATTTGAGTTTACCACATCCTGTCCAAGCGGAATTGGAGAATCAAATCTAACACACAAATCATCCCAATATATACTGGTTGTAATTGAGCTGTCCACAAGTCACCAGCAAGAGTTCAATTCTTAAATGAGTTTATATTTTGAATTTCAGGACTGTAGAGGTAAAAATCGAATGATATTTGAAAACTGAAGAAAACAGTTTACAAATGAAGTATTAAACATTCATGAATCTTGGTGGATAAAAACATTACTTGTTCGGCTCAAACTATGTTTATCTATCTACAGAAGTAGATATGGAACACAAAACCTGAAACATAAACATAATCAATTTTCAAGTCTATCATGTTTCACCTTAAATACTTGCCGCTCATTCGCAGACCTTTGGATCTTTCAGCAGATGCTACCTTCTGCAGTCTAATCTGCTCCCTGAACTTTGCTATGAACTCACCTGCTTTCTTATCAACTTCATCTGGATCATGCCCCGAATCGCTTGTCAAGCTAATTGAAGCACCTTTATCCATTCTCACTTGGAAGTTGTCAATCTCGCTCTCTGATTCTTGTTCACACTCCATCTTTTCCTTCTGCAAAGCTTCTTTCTTCTCGCTCTTCCGGTACTCTGTAAATGTTGGTTTAGGAATCTTGTGATAAGACTCAGCATTCTTCTTAATAAAGCTGCTTAACGCTTCGTTTTTTGCCAAACCAGATTCTAAAGCTTCCTTCTTTTCACTTATTTGGTATTCTGCAAATGCTGGCTTTGGAACCTTACCATGAGAATCTGCTTTCTTTTTATTAAAGCCAGTCGACGCTTCAATTTTTGCCGCATCAACATTATATCCCTTTCCAACATTGTCCTCCATGCGAGTTTTACTTGCCTTTTTGGCTTCCGAAGTGTGTGCTCCACTTCTGATGGTCCTAACAGATTTTCCTCTTGAAGAATCTTTATCGACGTTTCCCGATTTCTTATCCAGTTTCAAAGAACCCTGCTCAGCCTCCCTTCTCTTGGAATCATCTTTCACTCTTTTCTGAGTATCCTTTTGGAACAAAGAGCCACTGCTGTATTTCCTCAAGTGAAATGCATTTAATGGAGCCTCGCGATGTTTCACAGCTTCCGGTGATTGAGTAGCAAGAGGAGACAATGTGGCTTCCCTTTGCTTTTCAGTTGCTGAAGTCGGCGAATCAGAACGAGAAGACCGCGAAGGCGAGCTTTGGTCTGGCGAAGTAGACACTGAACTAGTCTGCGAAGAGAACGAAGCATTGGACCTGAAAGATTGAGACTTGAAAGACTCCAACTGAGTTTCATCAACCGAAAAAGGCCTACCAGATCTAGGAAGCCATTGTTGCGAAGGCGAGCTTTGGTCTGGCGAAGTAGACACTGAACTAGTCTGTGAAGAGAACGAAGCATTGGACTTGAAAGACTCCAACTGAGTTTCATCAACCGAAAAAGGCCTGACATGTAATCTCTCCCTCAGTTCCAGCCTACCAGATCTAGGAAGCCATTGTTGCGAAGGAAAGAAACCGTTTTCATTCGACTTCCCCTCCAAATTACCCCTCTCCATAGGAGAACAATTTGGAGAAGCAATAAAGTTGGAATCAGACTGACTTCCATTGGACCAGAAAGACTCAAACTGAGCTTCATCATGCCTATTATTCGAAACAGGTGCTAGACTCTCCCTCCGTTCTGACCTACCGGATCTAGCATGCCATTGATTTTCTGAAGGTAAACAACTGTTTTCATTCAACTTCTCCTCCAAATTCACAGGATCCTCGTCACAAAAATTCCCCCCCTCCATAGAACAATTCAACGAACCAATCAAGCTCGAGTCAGACTGAATTCCTTTACTAAATTGATTAAAGCTATCCAAGTTTCTAACCTGCGCATTCAAACTCCTAACAGGCAATCCTAAAGGTTGAAAACCACCCCTGATTGGAGGTCTCCCCCATTGATCATTTACCTGAGACACTACAACTCCCGGTTCACCATGAATATACTGACAACTCCAAGTTTGAACCACGCTATTTTCATCTTGCTCAACTAAAATCTCACCTCTATTTTCAGAACCCTGAAAAACCCTAATCTGTTCATCTGTATCAATTTTAGACCTATCATCATCAACAGGAGCTGTAAACCTAGAATCCACTAGGTGAGAATTCCAATTAGGGTAAGCATATTTCTCATCAGACCCATCTTCAAAAATAGGGGAAACATGAAAAATCCTAGACACGAAATTAGATGATTGAGAATCATCAAAAGAATTATTCAAGTGAGCAGATTCAAATTTCAAATCGGCATTCCTGCGACTAAACAAACCATAGCAAACCGCGAGACCAATAAACAGCAAGTGAAAAATCTCCCAAAACTTGGTGAGAAATGTGTGGTTGATAAATTCAGGAGCTTGAGAAGGGAAAAAAGGGATAGCAATTAGAAAGAGGAGAAAAACGAGAGACTTAAAGAGAATGTGGGTTACCTGTGAATTAACATTAGATTTGTTTTTCCGATGTAAAGATTGAGACTTCGTGTGAGATCTCGAATCCGCCATTGAAGGGTAGGTTGAGCTATGGAGAGCAAGAAAGGAAGACTTTGAGGACAAGGAAAAGTGATTGCCGGAAGATTATTTTCAAAAAGGAGGCAGTAAATTATGACCGTTACAGTAAAAGACAGTTAGGTCCCTGTGTGTTTTGTCCATGTTGTATTGGTAAATATGGTGAAGTGTAATTTCCTCTAAGCATTAACTGAATTAGTTTATAAAATTTATTATTTTCTTATTTATATTTTCTTTGTCACTGCTTATTTTTTGTCTTATGTAAGAAAATTCCAAGATTTCAATTTTCAAGTCCATAATCCATTAAAGAAAAACAACGAAAATGCCTAAAAAGTAAACGGAATTATTGAGTTTTATCAAATTAGTGCAAAAATTTCCAAAATATACAAAACAAATTAAAAATAATAAAATTTACAATTTTAATTTATGGTAGAATCCATTTTAAATAATGTATTAACGTGAGAAAACCATATTGTAAAATTTACATGTAATGACGTGTCCTTGAAATTCACCATGATATTTGATAGAATTTGCAATTGAGTATATAAAGTTTAAGAGTCAATGTTGTATCTTTGGGAAAATAAATAGTTTACTGGTATCTTTAAAAATCTACTTAGATAAGAATAGATAAATAATTAAAAAATAGTTCTAAATTAGTTTTTCTATTTTCATTTTCATATAAGATATGATTGTTGAACATTCTATTTGATCTTTTACATATAAATAATCAAATGGAATGTCGACTCATCAAATAAAATAATATTTTATTATTAGACATTGAAACACTTTATTTAGTTTGTAATTAAATATTATTTTATTATTTAAAAATACATTTCTAAAAGAGATAAACAATCTAACGTGACTATCATTCTAAAAGATATTGTCTTTTTATAAAACCATTAACATGCCATCAATGGGAATTCTATTCCATATAACACATAATCCTGGAATTTTTTACATACTAAAGATGTTCTTATTATTAGTTAATAGTATCAAAAATATCTATTCCCACGCAACTAATTATAAATCCATTTAGACTGTTAAATGATTGGGATTTATATTTTGGGTGTGTACGTTCTGTCACAAAAAAAAATTCATTTGTAATGAGAAATTTTTCTTATTCAAAATGCCAATCCAAGAAGAATTTATTTCATAACGTTTCAATTGAAGAAAGGAAAAATAATTGTTGCCTGCAAAATTAGAAAATTAAAAATTTGGATAAAAAGATGATCAAATAAGAAGTAGATATAAACTGATGGGACATAAAGTGAATAAAATAGACAAGTAAATAATAGTAACAAAAATTATCAATTATTAAAATGTTTATGGCTGCATATTTATTGATGAATGAGCTAAAGAAAGTTTGGGCTGGGTTGGCAGGAATCCGGGATTAGGCTTTCTAGATGGGCCATTGGGCTTATACATGGATCCGTTATCTGATATAATGCTTCAAATCTAATTAATTAGATTTAATATTAATTTTGTTCAGTATATATTGATAATTTTATTTTACTATATTTTCAATTTCAATTTATTCTTCAAACCGTTAATTTTACGAAACGATTCTTTAGAATATCTTGTTCGTTTCATTTTTATCTTTAAAACAAAATCCAACTCGATATGTTTTTTGACAAAAAAACTGAAAACTAAAATTGGTATAATTCATATCATACAATTTTGCATTTTTGTATAATGTTCATTATACTATATTTCTTTATATGTGATTTTTTTTCAAGTGATATAATGTGTATTATACGATTTTTTATTTTATCATAATGTTCATTATACCAGATTTTTCTTATACATGATTTTTTCCTGAAGATATAATGCGTATTATACGTGTTTAAAATTTTGTACGATATTCATCACATCAGATTTCTTTATACCATAAATCTTTATAATGAACATTATACGAAAATGCAAACTGGCATAATATGAATTATACCAATTTTAGTTTTCAATTTTTTTCCCGAAAGTATATCGAGTTAGATATTGTTTTAAAGATAAAAATGAAACAAACAAAATATTCTAAAGAATCATTTTGAAAAAATTAACGGTTTGAGATGAACGATCATTTAAGTTAAGATATTCAAACTATTTAAGAGAAAAAGTTGTTTTTTTGATAGAAATGTAATTCATATATAGGTTGAAATTGGAAATTATAGTAAAATAAAATTATTAATAAATGTAGTTTTAGAAAAAATTAAAATTAAATATAATTAGTTAACGTTCCTTACAAATCATCCTTAGTTTTTGAACTTCTTGCAATTAACAATAATTTGCTTAAATTATATTTTCCAATTTCTGCCGTTTATGAAAAGAAATCCTATTCTCATTCGACTCCTTGACATTTTCTTGAACAATTATTTCGAAAATTCTCATATACACAAATTGAACAAAATTTATCGATCGACAACTTTTATATATATATATATATATATATATATATATATATATTGATTTCCCCATCGCATATTGACTTTTTATTTGCTTTTAAATAACCAAGTGATATAATGATTTTTGTAACTGTTTATTTCTTGCACTTAATATTTGTACCCTTAGAAAATTTTTAAGTAAATTTTATTTTCAATTTGAATGCATGTATTTAAATATTTTACTTATTTTACTCTTAATTTATATAAAATAAAAATTATAAAATACTCATCATCCTTCAAATGAATAAAAATTATGAATAAATAAATAAATATTCTTATTATTTAAATTAACGTGTCATTGGTATCGTAATAAAAATCTTAAACGAGCAGCTATTAGTAATTCATTATTACTTTAGAGTTGTACATACAAAATGGAATCAGTGAACAGAAAGAGGCATGCCCCTAGCACCACCCTAGATATGGTTTCATTATGATCAAGTCCAGGCCTAGTTAGGACTTCGAAAAATGTACAAAAGAGTCATCTCATTTATTGATTTGTCTGGAGCAGGGCATAAAGGAAGAGACATATAAGATCCCATGCCCAGCTTTCGCAAAGATACTATCATTATTGGTATCTGTAATCTATCATTTCCATTCTCGTTTTCTCTTGTCATATCTCATCTTGATTGACCTCTCTATTTAACCTGTGCCATAACCAATAATAAAAACATCCTTTTATCTCCCCCCCTTCACGAGGTGTTCATGAATTAATGGGTATCTCACTTACTCCATCTTATAATTGGGTTGGTCACAATAAAGAGCACTCCGTATCCTGTTAGGGCTGTAAATGAACCAAACTGTTCGTGAACAGCTCGGTGTTCGACTTGATAAAAGTTCAACTCGACTCGACTCGATTTATAAATGAACAGTTCGTGAACATGATTTTATGGGTCGAATTATAAACGAACTGAACATGAACAAGCCAAAGTTCGACTCGTTTATTCGTGAACAAACTCGATTAGAGGTTCGTGAACAAGTTCATGAACTAACTCGATAAGTGTTTGTGAACTTGCTCGATCATCATTGTTACATATCAAAAATAAAATTTTATAAAACTTAAAATAAAATATGCATATATAAAAGTAAATTAATACATCAAAAATAAGTTTATGTCCCACTTTAAATTAATAATTAAATTGCCAATATTGTTCGGAATAAAATAAACGAGTTCGTTCGAAAAAAATTAACGTATCGTTCACGAACGAAATAAATGAGCTGTTCGTGAACAGTTCGCGAACAAACGAACACTTATATAAACGAACACAAACAGAATTTTGAGATCGAATTCAAGTTCGGCTCGGCTCGTGTTCGTATAAAAATTAAACAAACGAACATAAACATGTCAAAACTCGGCTCGGCTCGGCTCGTTTACAGGCCTATATCCTGTCCAACCCATAATAAATTGGTTCAAGATTAGTTTTTAATAATAATAATTTTTCTATAAATAAATCACAATGTATATAACTAGAAAAACGATTATAATAAAATAAATGTAACACAAAATTGAGTTTATATGTTAACTTTATAATCATATAAACATTTTATTAGGATTGTAATACAGATATATAAATTTTATAATATATTAATTATTACATCGGGTCAATTTTGGATTTTAATACTTAAATTAAGCTTGTTTTATAGTTTACTCGGATCATTTCGGACTCAATCCAAGCATATTTTCCAACTACTTTGTCCAAACCGTCACATGAAAGGCGAGCATGAACATGTCCCGCGGGTTTATGCCCAGGTTTACTTACAATCAGACGTATTTAAATGTATTGATCTTTACTTTATTTTGGAACTTATATGTACTTAATAAATAGGAATCACTTGAATTAAGTTGAAATGAATTGTACGTTTGAAAGCAACATGACCTTAGAGTTACCATGATGTTTTCCATTGCTTTGTAGATCGGTGAGGTTACTGACCATTATGTTTCTAAACATGGCGTTTGAGCAACAAATAGTATGATGACTGTGATCATAGTTGAATGATAGAGCAAGAAGTCAAATTGAAAATTTTGAAACACAAATGATGGAGAAAATAAAAAGACAAGATTAGGGAAGCAAAGACAAGAGTTTAGTATCCCAAAGCAAGGCTATATATAGTGTAGAGTCCACTCAAAAGCAAGTAGAGTGTGGCCCAATGTATTGTACTACTATTTGAAAAAAAAATCTTCTGTCCCAGATCTTATCTTCAATTCTATCTCTTTAATCAGATAATGTCACGTGTTAATTTTTATTACATTTTAATAATTATTGATTTCACTGTCCTACTTTTTTAATTAAAATATAATAAAAGTTGACACGTGATATTACCTGATTAGAGAAAACACGGTTAAGACATAATTGGAGACAAATGATTTTTTCCCTACTATTTGTAGAGAGCAGAAGAGAAGAGAGAGACAATAATTGAATGGTGGTGCTGTGGTCTGTCTGATTGTCTGAAAGTCTGCTATATAGTATAGGTGTTGCTGCTACTGCCTCATAGATCCATCTGTACGTTTAGCAGATTTCTATTCTATTTTTTTATCATTTGTTTTCAACAATCATTTACCTTTCATTTGATTTCAACTCTATTTTTCCATCCAATCACCTTTCTGTTACGTTCTCAAACAGAACATTATTTTCAATTACAATATGTGAACTAGCCTCCTTCTAATTTATCTACACTTGATGTATTCGTGTTTTCCAACTTGTCTCTGCTGTCGATTGACTTATATAAACGTACTCGTAAAACTCTTTTGCGGTGAAATGTGCTGCTTTACCTCTAGGATCAGTTTTTGATTGAATGAAGGAAAGTTGTAAAATTATATATTTGAAAAGTTAAATCATATTCGAAAGATAAATTTATCATTTAAAAGATGAGAAAGTTATGAATCTTTTAAAAGTTTAATCATATTTGAAAGATGAATTAATCATTTAAAATTCCAGATAGTTATGAATCTTTTAAACTTTTAAAAGGTAATAATTTGTTGATAGATTTACTTATCCATGTGCTCATTTCATGATAAAAAGACAGTTTCATGCTTAGCTATTTTCAGTTTTACATTGTATCGGATTCTTTTTTAATTTGATTTTTTTAGTTTTCGTAGTTTTTGTTCTTTGTGGAATAGATTGCTGATATTTTTTATTGAGTTTCAATTATGCAATCACCTTTCTCAATCATGAATTTGTTGCTACATAATACGATTTTATTAGTTTATTGTTGGGTTGGGTTTACTTTCACATCAGGTACCCGTATGTATTCTACCAAAATCTTTTTTAAGTTAGATTGTTCCATTTGTGTTATGAAGCATGTTCGAGTTCTTAGGATTGTGGATTTACAATAATATGATGTGGAGAATTAAGAGAATATATTTTGTAGAACTTTAATTGTCGTTCATACTTTCCTCTTCCTGATGTGGCACGTTTTTTCCTATCTCCAAAAATTTCAATTTGGTGTGATTATGTTTTTTATGATTTTGGTAGAATATTATGTTTAATTTTATCAATGTTTCAGTCAAGATTTACTCCCTGTTTCAGGATTCATGATAATTTCATGATTAGTAGTATCTGAAAAAATTAAACTTATTCAGACATAATTTGAAACTACACTGTATGAATGAAAAGTAAATTATGAAAAATAGCCCTTTTCTGCTTTCATATTTCTTGAATTTGAACTATGTTAACATTCGTGCCATGCATTCTACAAAAGAGTAGAGATTTTCGCAGTGCATAGGGATCGAGTGACAAGTGGAATGGTTTCAACTTAGGGGATGGCAATGGATCCTCAAAAATTGAAGTAGTAAACTTGGAGAGATACCCTCAAAATGGCCATGTAAAAAAACCTGAAACAAAAGGTTAAAATTAAGAATAATAAATCACGTTTTTCTTCAGCTAATTCCTCCACCCCACAAAAAAACTTGTTTTCTTCCAACAAAATCCGATTAATGAATTGAATTCAAAGGCAAAGAAATATATTCAGAAACCTAAATATGTGATAATATTCCATTCCAAGTTGTTTGTCGAACAATGTACAAGAAAACATCAACTTAAATTGTTCCAACAAAAACTGGTCCTCACAAATAAAAAAAAACACTCAAGACCAAGGTTTAAGAGAAATGGGCCGGGGAGGGTAAGAATTGCGGTTCTTAGTTGGTCCACCCACACGTTCACATGATGGACACATTGTGAGCGTGGTCGGAGGATTCATTTGCATATACAACTGTGGCGAAAGTTTCAGCGTTCGGAGCTCTTGCACCTCCTTTTGCAACCGCCGATTCTCCTGTGTCAAATTCTCGCAACATCTCTTTAAATACTCGCAATCTACCTCTGTTTGCTTCAATTTAGTCCTGCAATTTTACCAAGCCAGACAAACTTTTATGACAATTATTTATTGCTCTCATTTTGATTTTAAAATAATTCCGTGTCAATTCTTGACCATCACTTCTATTTATGTACAAATGGTTTGTTTTTTCAAAACCACTTTAAATTACCCTAACCTATGCAGGATTTGGCAATTTCGTTACTACCCTAATGATGAAATTTCTTAAAACCTATGCAAGTTTGGAAACGGCGGGTATTTGGGGAAAAGAATAATTCTTCGCAATAAATCTGTTCCATGCAAGTTGAAAAGACCATTTAACCCTCAGAAGATATTATTTGATTGACAGAAATGCCCTCGCTAGTATTTTACCTTGCCCTTCGATTTTGAAACCACACCTCCACTTGCCTAGGCCTGAGATTCAGTTGTTTTGCCAGAGCTACCTTTTGCTTCTGTAAGAACAAGCAAAATAAGATAAAAAAAAGAAGAGATGGAATGGAACAAAAGAAAACTACAGAAGGGTCCTATAAACGTGAAAATGACAAATTTGCCACTAACAGGATTGAGAGTACTGTGTTCTTTGAAAGTTTCTTCTAGAACAATGGACTGTTCCTTGGACAACCTCAGTTTCTTCCTAGATGCGTCGCCATCGCCGGCACCGCCACCTTCGTCATCGCTTCCACCGTGAGAGCAGGAGGTTCTCTCAGCCTCAATATCCAGTAATTCTCTCTCATTTCTTTTCCCGCCGGCACTTGTGCTTGAAATCGTACTGTTGGGTGAAGAAACGCCATCGTCAATCAACGCCGGCGCCAGATTCATATCAATGTTCCCCCCCTGAAACGGTGACCTAAGATCACAGTTCCTACCTGCGAAAATGAATAAGAAAAAAATCTTCAGCAGTTGAAATGAAAATTGTTCAAATTCGGGAGATCTAAAAAAAATTACGTACCAGAAGAAGAATGAAACAGATCACTGAAAGGGGTCCGATGGTGATGATGATGATTTTGTAAGAAAGGGGAAGGAAATGGAGTGAGATTGAGCTTCAAAGAAGGCTGATCAAGCTCATTAATCTGGTGATTTTTTTCACCCAAACTCAGACTCAAATCTAATCCTAAACCAAAACCAATCCCTCCATCAAATTTCTCACCCATGTTTTCGTCAAAGAAACAAACTTTCTCGCCCACTAAGCAAGACCAAGCGAGAAAAAAAAGTGTAAAAGCCAGAAAGTGAAAAAAGAAACAAACTTTCTCAAGCCAAACAAACCCAATTGACAGATCAAGGTTATAAATGAAAAAAAAAACCTTTACGGTAAAAGAAACAAAACCCAGTGGAGAAACCAATAAAAAATGAGTGAATAGAGGAGAAGCTGTTGAATATATAGAGGGAATAAGAAAATGGGGGTGGGGAGGGAAGAAAAAGGCAGAGAGAGTGAGGGGTGCAACAGCCTTTTTTGCTTTTAGCAGCAGGAAAAAGGATGGGATGGGACAAGTCCGGGGTCTTAATTTCTACCAATTTGTATAAATATATAAATGGTATAGGTATAGATTCAATCATGACTTGTGTCAGTTTACTCTATTGGCTCATTTGCTCCGCCTTAATGTGCCTTCTTTCAACCTCCCTTTGAATTTTTAGTCATACATTACAGTTTTTTTTTATTAACGATATTCCAATTATTCCAAATTTCAATACACCAAGTAAATCTTACTAATTCGCACTTTAAATTTACATTATTGTCCAATTTTATGAAGAAAAAATCCCGAATAGTTTTTTCGTCTGAGAGTTTTATATTAGTTATTTATCATTTCTGATATTAATCTTATTAATTAAATCATCTCAATGAACATTCATATTCATTAAATATATATTTTTTAAAAAAATAATTTACAAATTTCATGAACTTCTAAATCGTATATTTAATTTAACAAATTTTTCGAATCAAAACTTTAAAATTATCAACTAAATATCGATATGCCAAAAATAATGTGAATCAATAAAAACATAAAAGATCTTTTTTTCAATTTCAATGTAATGATATTTTAAAAAATAACAGGAAAAAACTTTATTAATTTGAGTCTAATATAAGTGGATTTACCTGCAGTTTAATTAAATGAAAGTGTAAAAGAAATAGTTATATATACCATACGAGTAGTAACAAATGTGCACTTGGTCAATTGGGGATAGTAAGTTATATCCTTTAGGGGCTTAAACCATGGTTAAGTCATTGTCCAAGTCTTTTTTAAGTTAGCTAAAAAAACGGCTTTCTTGGTCGCTGACCATTGACTGAGAACAACTAATAATAAATATAATAATATACACACTTACTAATCCACGCGCCTTGAAATCCTAACATCATGATACTCAATCATGTGACACAAAGCATCTCCTAAGAGGCACCTTTTGTTCAGCATCACACCATTCTTATCGGGGTAAACTTCAAGATCTACTGCAATTTTCGACTCTTTATATTTATCGTTTTAAATTTTTCATCAAAAACAATTATATATTTAATATATTATTAAAATAATTAATTTATCTAAGTAATACAATTCACTTCCTTTTTTATTATTAACTTATTAATTAATTTATACTCTCTTTGTTTACTAATATTTGTCATTTTAAATTTTTCATTCATACCAATAATACACATTTAATGCACTATTAAAATGACTAGTTTATATATTTTATTTTTTAATAAAATTCTTTTTCTACGTAATTACCAATTTATAAATTAATTTACGTTTAATCTCTTTCCTAATTAATGCAATGATAAATTAAGAAAATCTTGTTGAAATGTGCATTAATATTTTAAAATGACATGTAAAAGGAACCGAAGTAAAAAATCTAAAATGACAAGTATTAGGAACCAAAGGAAGTACTTAACATATTTCCTAATCAATGCAAGGGTAATTTAAGAAAAAATTGTTAAAAGTTGCATTGATATTCTAAAATGACAAGTAAAATGAACCAAAGTAGAAAGACATAAATGACGGTGCCAGGAACCGGAGGAGTACTTGTTTCATTCATTTGCAAGGAATTTTTTTGTAAAAGAAATTTGTAATTTCAAAAATTTTTATAAGAGATCTTTAGTTTCAGAATAGCAGTGTTACATTGAATATTTTAAACAATTTAACATTTCAATAATTTAATCTTATTATTTTATAGATATATGTCATGAATTGAATAACTTTCGAAAGTTATTTTTTATTTTTTATGATGTTTTAAAGTTTTTTATCATAGTTTAAATTAAAAAATATTCATACTACTCAAAAAATTACATCGTATTAAATATATACATTATTGGTTCCGTTTTATAAATGAGGGAAATCACATAACACTTTTTTTCATGTTTACCCTTATTATTTTATGTGATTACCTTTTCAGTTAAAAAAGAGTAATCTTCGAACTATTATTGTATTGTTTTTCTTGTATTCGAGTGTATTAAATAAAAACCAATGTCTTTTTTGTTATTTAAAGTAAAGAATAATATAGGCGATATTGCATGTAATGAAAGTGATGGTATTGAAGGAAGGAGCGTAGTGATAGGGCAGTGGCCATAATGGTGTATTAAATAGGTGTGATAGAGATAGATGGGGGGTTTGAAGAGTTTCATTAGTTAATTAATTTCTAAAATTTATGACTTGTTTTATTATTAGGTTACATGTTTGGAGAGTCAATAAATTGACTGCAGAGGTTACCCAATGGAGGGAACATGCAAATATAATTATAAATGCCACTCATTTATTATCAAATACTACTATTTGCAAATTGCATTTAAAACATTAATATTATTTGTTTTAATTTTGTAACACCTTGCTTAATTTGTTATGTTAACGCCAATTATTAATTCCAAATACGAGTGACATGGTGGTATTGTCCCCAAATTCAATTACTCAGATGAGAAAATAAATAAGGCCAAATTCAACATAATCTAAGTTTTCTTAGTTTAATTCCCTCTAGTTTCAATTAGTGTAACGCAATTACAAATTATGTTGAAATTATTTTTATTCAATGCATGTTCAATTTTGAAAATAAAGCCCATGTTACAGGACTAATGTCTTGAGATAAGCAGTAGTCAGTCACATGCGATACCATAACAATGTATTTATATTGCTGATTGTGACAATTACTTGAGACAATGGAGCTTAACCGCTCACTCAATGAACAAAATCATTTATGAAAATTTCAGCCTGATTATAGGACTTGATTACTGGATAATAGCGACATATACATTTCTTATTAATTAGTTGAACTACAGAGTGCAACATAATCTAAGAGAAAAGACGTCTCGTACGAAGGCTGAATGTTAGCTTATGCTTGGTAGCTTAAACCTGAGATTGCCTTTTGGACTTCATGGCCTCGAGACATATTAGCATGCTATCGAGTGCTTATAATAGAATAAGCTCCAACTCCAGTATTTTCTTAAAATAATAAGAAAAGGACCAAGAAAGTCACAATGAATACCACCAAAGAAGTCACCTCCAAAATATTCAATATAAAATGGAATCCAGTTGCGAGATTTATGAGCATCCATCCATTAAGCACGCATAATGTGTTTCGGGGAATTTATTTTGCTTATTTGACACGAGTAGAAGAATAAGATGTTCAACAAAGTATAAATGATATGAATTCGAGGCTTGATATATCGTGATCTCCTGAACTTATTTGTGAACGTAATCTCTGTGAACTTTCAAAAGTTTTAAACAATTCATTGAATATTTAAAAAGAGCATAAACTCTTCAATTAAATAGCACATGTCATAATCTGATTGGAGATATCGAAAAACGACGCTTTAGAAAAAGTTAAAGCAACAAGAAGCTGACAAGTAATATTACATGACCAAACTGATACACTTTTACAAGTTCATGAAAAAAACAACACTTAAGGACAAGCTCATGGACTCATGTACACTAAGTCCACAATTAATAATTACAATGATGTAATGCATAAAACTATCGTTTTGTTTGTAAATATTTAAAATGTTTTGATGTTACAGAAATGTGTTGTTCTTTTTCCATGATGTAACTTCAACTCAATTAAATCGAACTTATTTTATTAAATTTATAATTATGTAGATCGGCATTAAATAAACTAAATTGAAATATTTTTAAGTCCAAGATAAAAGGCCTAAGAGCATCTATAGTTCATAGTCCATTCCAATAATAGTCTTAACACATAGGTAAAAATAAACAATTAACTAAGTATTGTATTGTTTTACACAAGCTATTCTATTTTCACTTTCCCATATGATATTGTGCCACGATAAATGTTAAACGGTGTATATTTAATCTTTTACGTGTAGACATTAATCTAATGAAATGCAAACTCATTAAATGAATTAATATTTTAATATTAAGATTAAACACAATATTTAGTTTGTAATTAAGTTTTTTTATTATTTAATCATACAATTCTAAATGAAATAAACAATCTAGTGTGATTAT
>CATIWQ010018691.1:0-26944 GCA_949673415.1 Euphorbia schlechtendalii | reverse complement strand
ACAACTCTTGTTCAAGAAACTTTTGGTTAATTACTTTATGTTGAACATATAAAATTCAGTTAATTTACTAAGTAAAAAGAGTGATGCTATCAATTACGGAGCAATTTTGATTGAGCCATTAAAAGCGACGGAAATCCATATGTTGTGGATGACTACATATAGGGTTTTAAGTAGTATTTTGATCTTTTGATAGAATGCTCCTTGACGAAGCTAATGTTTGTATTGTTCCAACCTACTACGAAGGAATTTGCTATAAAGTTGGAGAGTATCCGGTTCGAAATCAGTAGCTTGGGTGTTTTATACCTTTTTCCAATAACTGATTTTACTTTTTGGGTATTAAACAATAATTTTAAATATTCATTTATCATTAATATCGGCTAACAACAAGCACAAGATATTTAAACTTAAAAGCCCATGTGTAAGCTAGATTGGGTAGACTTTCTGCCATGTATGATTTTCTGAATTTCCATGTTATATGAACCATGAAATATTAGAGTAAGACTGTTATAATTGCATTCTCACTTTCCATGATATCTCCCATTCTGCCATGTATGGTTTTCTGAATTTCCATGTTATATGAACTATGAAATATTAGAGTAAGACTGTTATAATTGCATTCTCACTTTCCATGATATCTCTCATTCTGCCATGTATGGTTTTCTGAATTTCCATGTTATATGAACTATTAAATATTAGAGTAAGACTGTTATAATTGCATTCTCACTTCCCATGATATCTCTCATTCTGCCATGTTTGGTTCAAGTGGCATGCCTGGTGATCCTCTTGGTGGAGGAAGCAATTAATACACATGGAGTTGGAGGACCTAATTATCCTAAAGGAGGTGCTCCTTATGACAGTTCTGGTTGTGGGTCAAACATGATGGTCGGAAACAGCAACCAACTTTATGGTTGGCAACATTAGTGTCTTATGTGGTAGAATTAGAGAGTACATGACTTGTACTTGAATGATTGAGACAAATCGTGGGAGCATTTGACGCTTATGAGCCAAATATAACTAATCAATAGGTCAAGAACATCAATTGAATGAGTGTCCTAAAAGGTTTGTTTTTGTCATGGTGTATCATGAATGCAGACAAGTTATTTATCTTATAAACAGCTAAATGTTAAAAGGTTTAAGCTAATGACCAATCAATGGATAAAACATTTGAAGACTCGTAACAGTATTGTTCTTGATCAGTTTGCACCGTTTACATTTATTTTTTGTGGTCATTCTAATCTTAGTCTAACTATAACATTTGGTTTCAGGAGTTCTTGAAGATGGATTCGTGACCAATGGTTTAAAAATTCGAAACACGGGTGCTCAACAAGGCCAACAGTAGCATTCCGATCGAACATTGATTTCTCATCCGTTGATTGTGAATTTGTATGAAATCAAAGGCAATTTTCATTTGCTTCATCACTATCATAGACCATGTTGTATTGAGGGACATGTAGATAGATTTCACTTTTGGGAGTTCCACATCAGTTTTCCATAACTGAAATTTTAGTCAATCCAAGAAGAGAAAAAAACTCAGTGAAATCAATGTTGTTACAGAACAATGTAGTACGAACCCTGACATGTCAACGGGTGTTTTTCATGATTATAGGATCAATGGAACTCAAGAATACATGAAACTATCGAATATCAAGCCTAGTGTACGCAAAACCAATTTTAGGAGGAATACTTGAGAGTTGTTTTCGTAGATATAACCATTTGAAAGATATCTGAACCGCAAAGGTTTCAAGGATGAATACCTCCGAAAGGTGATTTTCCTTTTTTTTTTTAAAAATGCAAATGGAAACCGTACAAACATGATCAATATACCAACCAACAGCAAATGATACTTTAAAATGGAACAGAAATCATATTAAAATTACTTGGAAATATATGTCTGACAAATAATATCAAATGTAACAAGAAGGAGCTATGTGAAGTACAAAAGCTAGCCCCTGTAGCATAGTAAATCAGTGAAATCGATGGTGGCTCGTGATCTCATCAAGGCATGACCCGAACAAGTCGAACAGGCAGGTTCACAAGGCGGCGGCAGCGGCTGAATATGTTTGGAGCAGAGTCCATATAACTTCCCACAGCTCCCATGAAGCAACTGATAAGCCGTGCCGTTAGCGAAAACAATACCCATGAACTCGATGAATGCTTCCAATGCCAACAAACTATCAGAAGCAGCTTCGTGCTTGTTTCCTGTCAATCTGCAAACTCCCATATCATTCGCCACTTTCTCCAATCCACCGTGAAGCCCTTGGTTATAGGCCATGTATTTCAGATCAAAAACTTCAATTCCGATGACATCCTCCACTACATCCTTGAACCAATCCATTCTATCGGGCAAATCTTGACCCCCCCTCAAAATCTTGACCAAAAATCCAATGTCATAACCGCCGTGGAAGGTTATCCACGTCATCGAGCGTTGATACCGATACATGACTGAACTGGTAATCCATCTTACCCCGAAATCTTTGGAGTTAATCCCGTCTTCTCTGAACTTGCTGAAATCGATTCCTTGCTTCTCAAGCATCTGGACGGAGTCTTCATTGTAGATGTCGTGTTTGATATCGAAATCGCGGAAATTGAACTGCCAGACGTAGGAGGAGTCTGTGCCGAAGTCAGGGAGGTTTCCGCTGCAATCGGAGAGGGTGATTCCGAGTTGAATGATTTTTAGGGCATTGATGTTCAGTTTCATGAGATTGTAGATTTCATGAGGAGGGGCAGAGGAAATCGGGAATTCTTGGTCGGCATGAACAACGGTGCCAGGGAATTCAGTGTCGAGAGAGATGCAAGGATGGAAAGGAATGGCTTTCTCCAGTAACAAAAACTCCGACTCTAAATTTTCTGACCAAACCTCACGAATGACTACTGGTTTTTTCTCCATTGATACGATTTTCAGTTGAAGAGAAAACCCAGTCCATAATAAGGTATTTATATGACTTGTAATCCATGTACCGAAAGGATTCCAAATTTACTAGACTAAAGAGGAATCCTTTTCCAGTTCAAATTAGGAATCGGACATATTTTCCTTTTTAGTCTCAACTTGTAGATAACCTATGATAAAGAGAATCCTTTTCCCGTCCAAATTAGGATCTGGACATTTTTTTCCTTTTCACTACATAACCTAACCGTGTACTGGACCTACACACCCATCAGGCCCAATATGAATTTACAAGACTATGAAGTTATGTTTATGAACTTGTTTTGATATGAAACTCAAGAGATATTAAGCCATGATTCAAATCATTTTTTTTTTATTTCAAAACATGCCGTTGATAAAACTCATTTCACAAAATTAATTTAAAACTTCAATTCAGTGTTGTAAGACCTAGAATGCACCTGTCGGTTTGATCGGAAAAATCTAAACCCGAAGATAATAACGGGTCGAGCCATGATAACAATCTGCTATATTGCTAGACTTATTCGTCGGGTCGGGTTTGGCGGGCTTTTTACTAAAAATGTTAACCTAAGCCCGGTCCAAGCCCATACTTTAGAATTTCGGGCTCGTGCCGGGCTTACAAGGTCATTCTCAAGCCCGGCCCGAACACATGAATATTTTTTTATTAAACTAAACAGAAAAATATAAAATCTGTTTAAATTTTAAATATAATTGAATTGTTTACTTGAAATCTTTAATATTTAGTTACATTTATCGTAATCAAGTATATAAATTTAATAGGATAAAATATAATATCTTAAAATAATAATAAATTTAATGTATAAATATATAATAAATAAATAAAATTATTTGTCAAGTTGTGCTTGAGTAATTATATAAAAACCAAGCCTGGTCCATAAATCTTCGACCTTTGACGGACTCGACCCGGGCTTTTTTAAAAAATAAGTGTCAAAGCCCGGTTCGTTGAAGCAGGCTCGGACCTCGCGAATAGGTTTATCTATAAGTAACCCACTAACGTTCATTGACTCGACCAGTTAGACCATTGACTTGGTAATCCTGAATGGGTTAATGGATCGATAACTAGATAAATTAATATTATATATTAATTAAAATCTATTAAATTTTCAAGTATATAAAGTTTAAATTATTTAAAACTTTATCAAAGTTAATTTTAATATAAAACAAATAGATTGTTAGTTAATAAATAATAATATTATGTATAAATATTACTACGTAATTCTACACTAATTTTGATCTTAATTAGTTTTGCGTTACACAAATAGTTTGATGTTTACTATAACATATTTATCTTATAAAACATTAAAAATAATATTTTTACCATAGGTACTCTAAGCGGTTGAATCCCTGCTGACCTTTGACCCTCTATCTTCATCAGTTTGAAGGGCGAGCCGGGTTTGACAACCATGCTTCAATTGAAATTCTTTCTTCAAAACTCCAATGACACCAAAACTACAAAGGTATTCAATCCAACTCTAATTCAAATTTGATATACATCATTAACCTATTAATATCCTACTTTTGCATATTATTTGTCTTTCGATTTCATTTCAATGCTTAATTTAGTATACTATTGTATTGTGGAATTCAAGATATGATTTATCTTTTATTAAGTGCAATGATAAAAGTATACGAACTCATTGACGATGATTTCAAAGTTTTCTTGTTTATAACTTACTTTAGCAGAAGTGCCTCTTAGAAGCCCTTGACATCATGCAGTTTCAAGTATTTCCTTGAGCTTTGTTATAAGGAACGAAATATATTCATGTATTTGCATATCAAAGTTTCTTTCATTTCCATGTGTAATTAGAATGACATTGAAGATGATTGTGAAATTATGCTTGCATTTCTTTTTACTATTTCTCATCATGGATTTGTGATTTACAGATTAATATCGCCACATGCCCCTTGGTAATGCAACCTGCTCGACAAAATGTTTGATTCCGGTTACAAGTCACAATACATAGGGGGCCAGAGGGAGAAATTTATGAGGTCTAACTGCGGATTCAGTTTCACTTAAAGAATTGCATTTGAGGTTATTGACAAAAGCAGTTCAATGCCTATTCTTCTAGATGGCGCAATGTTGATCCCACCGTGGAAATCGTAGCTCAATCTTATCTTTTAGTATAAACTGTTGGTAATTACAGGTTTTTTTATTTAAAAATCAAAATGTGAGCTAATGTTTCTACCACGGGGTCTAGCTGCTCCATTTTGAATGAAAGCTCTTCCTCAAAAGCGTCAAGTGCGAATTTAAGATTAAGATATCTTGTTAATACTGTTTCGTATTCATGATTGTAGATTGGATGATTCGGATTTGACATTGTCGACCAACACGAAGAAGAGTGAGATGAAGAAGAATGTGTTGAACATACAAGGAAAGTACCTTCTTAATGGCGGAGGAAAGAATAGGTTGTTGGAGATGTTGGTATTATCCCACATTGATAATAAACATGAATAATGAGTAGCATATAAGTGGAGTAGATTGGGCCTTAACACAAAAGCCAATTGATTTTGTATTGGATGGGCTCAACCACACTTGTATGCTGACTCGACACTCTCCCGGCCCACGGATTATCTACCTAGGTTAGGGGTGACAAATGGTTCGGGAGGAGGGCTTCTAACATTTGGTCAAGCAATAAGAACCGGAGTCACCAGAGCTGTATTTCCTGAGGATCTTAAAGTCTCGGAGAAAAAAATATTCGATCCTCAGGATAAATCTCTCTTGTTATGGAACAGACTTTTTGTCATTTCATGTATTGTAGCAGTATCGGTCGATCCTTTGTTCTTCAATCTTCCCGTCTTTAATTATAAAATGTTGTGCATTGGTATGGATACAAATTTAGCGGACACAATCACAACTGCACGCACAGTTCTCGATGTTTTCTATTTGCTTTGTATGGCTTTCCAATTTAGGACAGCCTTCGTTGCCCTGTCTTCTCGCGTCTTTGGTCGAGGTGAACTTGTCATTGATTCTGCACAGATAGCTGCTCGATACATGCAGCGTTATTTCATTGTTGATTTCCTCTCTGTGCTACCCTTACCTCAGGTTTCTGAAACTATGCTTGGTATAAACATCAATGCCTTTCTTATTACAAAAAAGCATTTGATTTAGTTGTTTCTTTGTGCAGATTGTGGTGTGGAAATATCTCAACAACAGGAAAAAAGGCTCGGAAGTATTGGCTACTAAACAAGCATTGCTAATCATTGTTTTTCTTCGGTATATCCCGAGTTTCCTCAATTTTTTGCCTCTAACTTCGGACCTGAAGAAGACAGCTGGCGCTTTTGCTGAAAGTGCATGGGCGGGTGGTGCATATTACCTGCTTTGGTATATGCTTGCTAGTCATGTGAGTATTGTTACCTTCTTAATCATGCTATCGAGTCTTGGATATTTGGAACTTTTTTGTCTGATTAGTCTTGGATGCATTTTTTACAGATTGCTGGAGCTTTTTGGTACTTGCTAGCTGTTGAAGGGAAAGACACGTGTTGGCAGAAGGCTTGCCTTGACACCGGGAAATGCGAGATAAGCTCCTTATACTGTGGCAATAGGGTTTTGCCAGGTTTCCATGACTGGCGGAGAATCAGTGAAGCTGTCACTCCACATAGTTGTAATGTTGATGTTGATGGTAATTCGGGATTTAATTATTGAATTTATACTCAGGCTATGACTTCAGACATTGTTGCTTCCCGGGAATTCGGTTCTAAATTCTTTTACTGTTTGTGGTGGGACTTGCAAAATTTAAGGTACCTGCTCATAGATAAATGTTTTCTTCTTCTAGCATATTCAGCTGAAAATGATTGTTGTTTTAAGTTTTTAGAGTTTCAGAATTCTAAAGCTTACTGTCATTTTTTATATTTTCGCAGTACACTAAATCAGGGTCTTGAAACCAGCACTTTTCCTTTAGAGGTTATCTTTTCCATTTCAATAGCCATTTTTGGGCTTATATTCTTTGAACTTCTGATTGGGAACATGCAGGTATGCTCATTGTTAAGTTAAGCATCAAATATGTTCTTCTATTTAAAAACCATAAATGGATGCCTGCATAGGATAATGTTATTTTCCTACTTTATAAGGAACAACATATAGTAACTCCTCTGATAGTGATATTTCATTGACTTGGTTGTAATAGACATATCTTTCGTCCATAAGAATTCGTCTAGAGGAAATGAGAATCAAAAGACGTGATTCAGAGCAATGGATGCGTCATCGCTTGCTTCCACAAGATCTGAGGGAGCGAGTTGGGCGCTATGATCAATACAAGTGGCTGGAAACTCGGGGAGTAGATGAAGAGAGTATAGTGCAGAGTTTGCCGAAAGATCTTAGGAGTGACATCAAAAGGCATCTATGTGTAAACTTGGTCAGAAGGGTAAGTAATTTGTAGGAATTTGTACAATAGTCCTTTCAAAGTATACTTTTCTATACTACGATTATTATGCACGTACCTCTATTTGCCAATATGGATGAAAGATTGCTAGATGCCATATGCGAACGGTTGAAGCCGATTCTATACACAGAAAAAACGTTTATAGTTCATGAAGAAGACCCTGTGGATGAAATGCTGTTCATAATTCGCAGAAGACTCCAGAGTGTGACAACGGATGGCGGGAGAAGCGGCTTTTTCAATAGAGGGTTCTTAAAAGAAGGGGACTTTTGTGGAGATGAGCTTCTAACATGGGCACTAGACCCGAAAGCTGGGGGTAGCTTACCTTCTTCAACAAGGACAGTTAGGGCCATAACAGAAGTCAAGGCATTTGCATTGGAAGCTGAGGAATTGAAGTTTGTTGCAAGCCAGTTTAGGCGTCTTCACAGCAGGCAGTTGTAGCATACTTTCCGTTTCTACTCCCAGCAATGGAGGACTTGGGCTTCATGCCTAATCCAAACATCTTGGTGAAAGTATGCCAGAAGGAAAGCAGCCGAACTTCGCATGCAAGAAGAAGAAGAGATGATGACAATGATGATGAAGAAATTGATGATCGAACTGCTTTGGTATCTAAATCTGACAACTTCTCGAGGCTAGGGACGACATTACTAGCCTCTCGTCTTGCAGCCAATGCCCTTCGGGGGCATAGGCTTCGCAGTAATAGCACTGGGCCCTTGCTGACTCTGCAGAAACCACCAGAGCCTGATTTTGGGGCTGAGTAATTCATGTTCATGAATGGGATAGATCAGATTTTTTGTTTGCTTACTTAGACCTCTTATGCACATAATTTTCCACAACCGTGAAATTGTATTCAGAATTTTGAATTTATATACTAAAATTCAGATAAAATGCCACAGAACATATGCCACTAATGATTCAGAAAAGGTTTGATCTGTAATCCGTTATTATCCATTAACTTTGTCTATCAGCAAAGACTGCAATATAGCATATTCTCCCATAGAATTTCCTTGACAACTTCCATTGAAAGATATACACTAGCTCACAAATTAGATAAGAAAAAGAATAATTGAAAATTAACAAATTGGAAAATTCTTTCTACAAATGAGAAAAAAAATAGTGTGAGAAAATATAAACCTTCAGTTTTTCAAACTTCACTATATATATATCTGCATAAAGAAATTTCTCTCTCAATTACAATCAATCACAATGAAGTTTTTCTTCTTACTGCTGCAGATTTTCTTAATTGCGCCACTCAGGGGATGCTTTTAAGTTCAACATCTTCTTCCCACCATGTTGCAGCCTGCAAAACAACATCTAATTTAAACAATGCCAGAAGCAGGTGAAATTATTAATCCTCAATTCAAGGAAGGAAGATAAGTTCCAATTCAAGTTGTTCCAGTTCTTTGGCCCTATACTTTCATTGCACGGTTTTATGGTTTTTGGGAAGAACAATTATTTCTCTATAATTCAAATCGATGCAATATTAACCCAAGGCAAGAAAACTAGTACAGTTTTCTCCATTTTCAAAGGATTTTGCTGGAAAAGCTCTTGTAATTACTGAAAGGTATTGAATATTCGGTATGCTCATCAGTTTTTATCAGGAAAGAAATAAATTGAACTAACACCATTTCAAATGACAAGGGTCAAACTGCTCACCTCATCAAATTAAGACCTAATTCTTTTCATATATGGTTCAGCATTTTACAGTTTGTTCTTATTGAAATTTGTCGTAATTACCAATAGATACTGGCAGTTATTTTTCTTCATGAACATATGGTAATGGGAAAGAAGAAAGACCTGGAAAGATCACCAATTATAAAATATTTAGACGATGAAAGAAACTGCTCAGATATTGATGATTTGCATATCCCAGGTTTAGAAATTGTAGTGAGCTTCCTTCTTCCTCTTGCAGCCCAAGAACCCTCAAGAGTTCTTCTTTGGTCTGAGTCATAAGAACATCAACTGATATTGCATCTAGAAGGACATGATTGAGCTTGCTTGATAGAACAGTTACTTACCTCACCAAGTGTGAAGCGTGTTTCACTTTCTGCCACACAGGCATAAGAACCATCAGTTTGTTTAAGCATTACCTGCCAAGGACCTGTACATGCTACAGGTTGATATTTAGTTTAGATATGATAAGGAAATCTAGAATCAGAAACATATGAACAGTAGTGATATAAGTATCGACTATGGAAAAGAAAACAATACTAGACAGTTACTAACAAGACGAAATATAGTAAATGCTTTGTTGTTCAGAAAAAGTACGAGGGCTATTCTATTAAAAGCAAAATTATTACATCAACTGAATTGGAAACTACAAGTCTGGTGTGCCAACTTATATCATCTTCTTAAATACCACATATTCATATTCCCAACAGATGGTAGGAACTTTAAAAAGGTTATAAGCAATAATGAGACTCTATCGGGCAATTCCATTCTGCTAGAGGATACACATCATTGTTTAGTCTCAGGTTAAGAAAGATACAGCTATTGTTCAAAACTATTGCACTTCTATAGAATATCAAGAATATTGGTTCATTGGAAAAGAACAATAAAACTTGTAACTCCATCATTATATCACATAACAGAGTTGTGGGTTGCCATTTACTGCTTTGACAACAAAAACATTCCTGAGTTTCAAATAAAATAAACTATTTGTTCTTACCCCATTTCATGGCATAAAAACCACTTGCAGTTCCAAAATTATTCTAAAATATTGAATTTCATCTGTAGGAAATACTTAGATGCCACCAAAAGTAACAAATTGCTAATGGTCAACTTAAGATAAGTTCTACAACTTTGCACCTGAATTATACAATAGGAATGTGCACTGTGCCAATAAGCACACACGCAAACCAGTTAGGCTGTGACAGAGGTTAGAGGTCTGTAATCTTTTTCAAGTTAGTTTCAACTGAAAAATATGTCTCTTTATTTTGGTTTCTCTTAGGTGTTAGTGTTTTCTGAGATAGTACATAATATTGAGATTTTTGAAAAACAGAGCTGATTTAACTTGACAGATGCAATTTCATACCTGGATATTGGCAGAACAATGCTCCAATGTAGTTTACAATATAAGGTGCTACTGCTACTGTCTTACATCAGTAAAAACAAAAAGTTAGTGAGGACCTCAGCACAGCTACTATAATGCGACAGAAAAGAGTTTAGATGAAAATGTAGAGACCTTTGAGTACTCTCTAATCCGAATATAAAATACTGGGATGAACTGAGATAAAAATCGATAGTGTAAATCTTTGGGTGGAAATCCAAGAAGACCTAAATCCGCGCTGAAAAGGGAAGCAGTGTTTTAAAAAGATATTAACTTCCTCAAAAATGAAACACAGTTGAGAAAGGGAAAATGCATACCGCAATGTGTCGAGTTCAAGATTGAACAGAAGGGTTGGGGTTGACATGGCAAAGTTTTCCTGCATGTTTCAGGATTAAGACGATAAACCAAAACAAAAGGGAAAAAGCCATGATACCTAACGACATGAATGCGCATATGCTAATCGTGGTGCGACTAGAATCCAATCATATCTGTAGGCGTACAATTGGTACAATAGTTTCCAAACAAAACTTACAATGTATTTCTATATAACAGAGAGTTCACGGGTGCTGCAGTTTATGAATAAATATAAGGATTGTGGTTCATCAGACTTCCAACGATCTGCAAAATAGAAGGGATAATGATGAAAGTTAAATAAGACTTTTTTATAGTCTCATCCACATAAAAAGATTAAAATCCAAACATCAATAGTACAAAGATTTCTAAACTCAATGAACTTTGAGAAAGCAATTCATCAATTCCTCTTTTGACTAAGCCACTTAAATTCTTAAAAGCAAAAATGAATGTAAGATAATGTAAGTTATAGGATTAAATTGCATTATTCGTACCACATTGAGGTAAACAGAATAAGTTTATTGTTCTCAGGAACATGGTCAAAGCACCTATTTCTTTACTGACATTGAACAGAATGTAGGTAAGCAACACATGATCTAACACTCGAAGAACATACGACTAAAACCACTAAACTACAACGGTACAACCTATACCCTAGACAATAAAATTTATAAGGAAAGGACTCTTGTTTGCTTTAATGACTGTAAGAGAAATGATGAAGGTCAACTTTTCAATGACCTAGCCAGCTAACATTCTCTTTTGTCAAAGAGATAGCAAAAATATCCTTGCTAAGAATCAAGCATCTTGAAACGTTTCTTTCCTCATTTACTATCGTTTCAATTGAACTATTGTGGTCTTTGAAACTCAGATTTAAAAAAAAATTCCATGCCAATGCTACAATGAGGGCAAAGAGGCAGACCATTAATCAGATAACAAAAATTAAATAAAAATAAGATGGATACGAGTTAGTGAGTTACTAATCAATATCTCTACAATTAGTTATGACTTTAAATAACTACCTTCGTTGTCATCTTCAAAATCCAAGTCTAAGGCGTTCCTTATGGAATTGAAAAATGTGGCAACAGGTTCACTGGGGACATCATCAAGTGATCTACAGTTATGCCATCAATCGGAGAACCAGAAACAGAGACTCAGAACACATGCAAGAGATAATGTACACAATTCACTCAATTTTAAAATATGAGCTAAGATTTAACTGAAAGAGCACAAATCAAAAGTTTTAAACCCCCATCAGTACGCGAAAATTAATATATAGATACCCTCCACTGACAAGTCCCTACACCACTTGGTGATTCTAGGTTTTAGAAGTCTCAACTTGAGCAAATAGATCACATAAACAGATGGTATTACGAAGAACATTCATCAAACTGACTACATTTTCATGCAGCATACGTAAAATATAAAATAATGAAGGAAAAAAATATTATCGTGTCGAGAGCTGCTCCAAAAAGCTCAGAAGCCCTGAGCTTCTCTAGCTTATCAGGAAACACCTGACATAGTAAATCATTTTAACTTGTTTCAAGCTAAACAAAATGTAATGAAGATCATTCGTAAAAACTGAATCTTACAATGCAAGCTCTGGTTTCCCTTTTCTCTTGGAGCTTTCTAATGACAGCCAAAGCAAGTTGAATGTTGGCATCAACGAATTCATCTGACGATCCCTTCACATTATCAGGAATTTGAAATCATAAATTTATCTGGTCTTATTATTTGTACTTTTCTGTAAGACACACCAGTAAACCATCAACGACAAAGCTGAGCAGAGTCATAATGACACTGTTTCAATGATGCACAAGATTTTTCACAGTGCGAATAGGTTCAGTAGCAAAAATAATCAAGACAAAGAAATTATAACCGCAAACATAAACTTGAGAACAAAGATATATTACCTTATAAGAAGAAAAGTCACTGGGCAAGGGCCAGACATCCAAATCAAATTTCAAAGAGAAAACAAAGTTCACCAGTAAGTATAAGAAACAAACTTCAAAAGAAACTGAAATAACAAACTGGATAGCTGGAAATGCAAAGAATAATAAAAAAAAGCACCACACGTAATTCATGCAAAATCCAATTTATATCAAATGTTTCATCTGAATTAAAAACTTATTCTCGAGCTAGATAACTGCGATCCCAGCACACCGAAAATTTCTTGATGCGTATTACAAGTAGCAAAGTGAGAAGCCCCGAAAACAAGTGAGCATTGTGGAAAACAAGAAGCAAATTCTCGAATTCAAACGAAGAGACTATGGAGGAAAAGAAAATTACGGAAATTGATTTCCAAGCGGGTTTTGCCGTCCTGGAGAGCGTAAGCAAGAGAATTGGCAGCATCAGTGACAAGAACTTCATAGGACTTGGGCTTGTAGAGGGCGACTCCACGTTTAGGGTCGGAACTGGATGAGGATGTAGATTGAGACTGTTGCTGTTGTTTGTTGGTGTTAGCACATAGAATTTTGGAGGCATAGGGACGTTTTGGTAGAGAAGGGGAAAGAGAGGAGTAAGACGAGCAATGGAAGGGGAAAAGCGGGAGTGAAGAAGGGAAGGAGGGAAGAATTGAGACCATGAATGCCATGGCCAATTTCAGTTGGTTTTTAAACGGGAAATGGTAAAAAATGCCTAAACTGCTAGCTGACTTTTCTGGCAAGTTTTGTTTGACTACCATTTTATTCCAAAACTAATCCAAAATTTTTTTTTTACACTTCCTTTTCTTCTTCCTAATTAACATTTTCATATCATCCATAGCTGATTCTCACTCTCTCCATTATTAATTGCTTCCCTTGATTTCTCCTTGCCTTTTATTTCGTACAATTTCTCTTCATTTTGCTACGTTTCAAATTCTAACCTAATCTCAACTCGTGTTCATCATTTTCTTTCTTCCTACGGTTTGTAATTTCATTTTCGATCTTTTGTTGATTCCCCTCTGTTACATACGATTTGTCGATCACGATCATATCATCTTCCTCTGTTGTGGAACCTAACCAAGCAAGTGAGATCACATGTAAAAATGAGAATTAGAAAAATGGTATAAAGCTGGTAGGAAGTTGGTATTTGAACAATTTTTCAATAAAATATCTTCATTCATGCTTGATTTGTTTACCAATAATGTATATATCAATTTAAAATCATAGGAAAAACACATTAAGTTTATGTAGAAACTAATAATGTTGAAAGCTTGTTAAAATAACATGAGTTTATACTCAATACCAGCATTCTATCAGCAGTATATATGGACATTTTCAAACTTGCTAAAATGCAAAAATTGGACCAGTTACTAGCTGCATACCAGCACAATACCAGTTAGACATTTTAAAACCTGCTAAAATGCAGAAATTGAATCAGTTACTAGCTGAATACCAACAGAATACCAGTTGGACATTTAAAACTTGCTAAAATGCAAAAATTGGACTAGTTACTAGCTAAGTACCAGCTGTATACTAGCACAATACCAATTGGACATTTAAAACTTGTTAAAATCTAGAAATTGGATCAGTTACTAGCTGAATACCAGCTGTATACCAGCAGAATGCCAGTTGGACATTTAAAACTTGCTAAAATGTATAAACTAGACCAGTTACTAGCTGAATACCAGCTTTATACCAGTAAACTACCAGTTGGATATTTAAAACTTGGTAAAATGCAGAAATTGGATAATTACTAGCTGTATACCAGCAGAATACCAGTTGGACATTTAAAACTTGCTAAAATGCAGAAATTGGACCAGTTACTAGCTGAATACCAGCTGTATACCAGCAGAATACCAATTGGACATTTAAAATGTGCTAAAATGCAGAATACTAGCAGTATACAGGTAGAATACCAGTTGATATTTTGAAATTTGTTTTCTACTTTTGAAATTTGATCGATTTAGTCATTTGTATATATCTAGTATCTATCTGGTATTTATCTGGTATTTGTGTTTGTTTTGTAAGTTTGGTCTATAATTCTTGTGTCTATCTAGTATCTATATGATATTGTGCTTGATTTTACAATCTGGTATCTATCTGGTATTTGTGTTTGTTTTTGTTTATTTGTTGTACATATATGGTATCTACTTGGTATTGTTCCTGTTTTTTACAATTTTTGTTATAACTTTGTTCTTATATATGTTACAAGTGAGTATCTGGTATTTATCTGGTATCTAGCTGGTATCTCTCTAATTTTTAACTTGTTTTTGTAAATTTCTTGTAAATATCTGGTAGTGATCTGGTATTTTTCTAGTTTTTATGTTTTTGAATAGTTTTTTCTGGTAATAATTTGGTATTATATATGTTACAAGTGAATATCTGGTATTTATCTGGTATCTAGCTGGTATTTCTCTAGTTTTGAACTTGTTTTTGTAAATTTCTTGTGAAAATCTAGTAAAGATATGGTATTTTTCTAGTTTTTATGTTTTTGAATAGTTTTTTCTTTGATCCATGTGTATATCTAACTTTTTTTAATTCAAAATGTTTGCAGCTTTACGAGTTGGTGTTCCCCCCTATCTTAATTTGGCATACTAGTGTTAAATGTACCTCCAATATTGAAATGTTTGATAGCTAGGGCTCCTTTCCGAAATGAACACTTTTTACATGTAATCGATTGAATTTTGATGTATATTTGAACTTTTACTAGAATGCAATTGTTGTAGATACAAATTTTTTGCCATTTAAAAATCAATTGAAAGTAATTTTTGCAGCTATTTTATGTGGTTTAAATAGTTAAAGACCTACAAATCTGGTAAAAATGAAAGCAATGTATTTTATAGGTTAAATTTGGTAAGAACATAGTAGTAGTCTAATATTAACAATGAGAAAACATAATTTATAATGATTTTTGAAGTGATTGACAACAAGTTTCTATTTGAATATGTATAATTTTTAATCTACAAAGATTGCAAGATGGAATGTTCATCTTGCGAATGCTGTACAATGGATAGATTATAAGAACAAAGTTCTCTTTCAAGGTGAATGTCATTCTCCTCTTCATCCATCATGATAATATCATCTTCTTCCTCTGTTGTGAAACCTAACCAAGCAAGTGAGATCACATGTAAAGATGAGAATTAGAAAAATGGTATAGAGCTGGTAGGAAGTTGGTATTTGAATAATTTTTTAATAAAATATCTTCATTCATACTTGATTTGTTTACCAATAATGTATATATCAATTTAAAATCGCAAGAAAAGCACATCAAGTTCATGTAGAAACTAACAATGTTGAAAGCTTGTTAAAATAACATGAGTTTATACTCAAAACCAGCATTCTACCAATAGTAAATCAGTTTAAAATAACATGATTTTAAAAACATATAAATACTAGCAGTATATCAACAAAATACCAGCAGAATACTAGTTGGACATTTTAGAACTTGCTAAAATGCAGAATTGGACCAGTTACTAGTTGAATACCAGCTGTATACAAGCACAATACCAGTTGGACATTTTAAAGCTAGCTAAAATGCAGAAATTGGATCAGTTACTAGCTGAAAATCAGCTGCATACCAGCAAAATACCAGTTGGACATT
The DNA here is from genome assembly GCA_949673415.1 of Euphorbia schlechtendalii. NCBI lineage: Eukaryota > Viridiplantae > Streptophyta > Magnoliopsida > Malpighiales > Euphorbiaceae > Euphorbia > Euphorbia schlechtendalii. The sequence goes on along the minus strand of CATIWQ010018691.1, from coordinate 10,725 downwards.
TAAAACTTGCTAAAATGCAGAAATTGGATCAGTTACTAACTGAATACCAGCACAATACTAGTTGAACATTTAAAACTTACTAAAATGCAGAAATTGGATCAGTTACTAGCTGAATACCAGCTGTATACCAGTAGAATACCAGTTGGACATTTAAAACTTACTAAAATGTAGAAACTGGATCAGGTACTAGCTGAATATCAGCTGTATACCAGCAAAATACCAGTTGAACATTTAAAACTTTGTAAAATGTAGAAATTGGATAATTACTAGTTGAATACTAGCAGAATACTAGTTGGACATTTAAAACTTGCTAAAATACAGAAATTGGATCAGTTACTAGCTGATACCAACTGTATACTATCAGAATACCAATTGGACATTTAAAACTTGCTAAAATATAGAATACCAGCAGTATACCGGTAGAATACCAGTTGACATTTTAAAACTTGCTAAAATGTAAAAGCTGGACTAGTTACTAGTTGAATACCTGCTGTATACCAGCAAAATACCAATTGGACATTTAAAACTTGCTAAAATACAGAAATTTGATCAATTACTAGCTAAATACCAGCTGTATACCAGTTGAATACCAGTTGGACATTTAAAACTTGCTAAAATGAAGAATACCAGCAGTATACAGGTAAAATACCAGTTGGCCATTAAAACTTGCAGGTGCGACTTAGTTCCTTGAAGCCCGTGTACCTAAGGTCTTAGATCTTTAATTGTGGTGTTATTTATATGGTCTTGATGAGGGTTAGTGGGCCTTTGGGCCTTATCTGTGGTACGGCCCAATTTGTCTATTCCTATGGGCCGTACCACATGTCCCCACCCCAATTAGTGGGTGAGTATGCATTTATGTATGTATGGGTTAATGATGGTGAGTTGTCAAACATTTAATGCTAGCATTATATATGCGTTGTATTGGGAATGAAAAATTTGATGGGTTGCCGGTGCTTTTGATTTTAGCAGTAGGGGATCCAAATTTGTTTGGGTAAAGAATTGGGCAATTAGGTCTTTTTGCTCATTATGCAAACCACTGCAAAGGATGCGGTTTTCCTCTCTAGGTCAGTTGGCATTTTCTTTTTCTTTCCTCTTATTTTAAATTTTGCTTTTCTTTGTTAATGAGTTATGGTTAAGGCTTATCGTCGGGGGTGTAATTTTGTTGAGGGTGAGGCTGCGGCTGGGACCGAGGCTCCTTCGTTGGTTAAATTCCATCGTATATTCGTTGTTCCAAAGGGCAGCACGGTGTCTTTGGAACGGGTGGGTAGCTTGAGTCTTGATTTGGTTAGGCGTCTTAGGGCTTCTGAGATGGTGAGGAAGGTTAGCGTAGGTAGGGTTGAGAGGCCACCAATGTCGGCTGATAAATCTAGCGATGCGGCCTATTCCCATCTTCTAGAAGCCTATCTTATTAGGATTTCTATGGCATATCGGTTGGGTCGGCAGTATAGGCTGTTTAGTTGTAGCCTGAGGTTAGAGGGAACCATTATTTGAGTTTAAATAGGCTGGTCGTCTATGAGCAACAATTGGAGGGTGGGATGCGTTTCCCTTTGCTTCCTTTTTTTGTTGAGGTGCTCTGGGAGTTTAGACTTTCTCCCCCTCAGATTCATCCGAATGGTTGGAAACAACTTGTTGGGGCGTATTGGTTTTGTTAAAAGGAGGGGTTGCGCCTTACCGGTATCGTGTACCGTCAATTATATTATATCATCACTCATCATCGTACAGATCACTTTATATTTCATCCCCGGGGTTTACCGCTTACTACCCATGATGGTAAGAAGACCCCTATTTGGAAGTGTGACTATTTTATTTTATCCTCCCCTATGGATTTCCCTTTTCCGATGAAGTGGAATGATCGGGCGGTGGATTCTTCTAGTTGGGGTCCTTCTCGGGCATTGTCGGTGTACGCGGTTGATGTGTTGAAACGTTTGAGTTGTAGGGCTAATCCACCGTCCCCTGTTAACACATCAGAGGCGGTGGAGGTGTTTTTGTATTCCGGTTGTTATGTGAATCGTTTATAGCGGATGTCCCATTTTGAGGGTTTTAGTTAGCCTGATTTGTTTAAGTGGGTAGAGAGGGTGGGTGTTACTCTTGAGGAGATGGCAGATTTAGAAGCTGTCTCAGTGACTATCTCGGAGTACGTGAGTGAGGGTATGTTGTTGTGGTGGCTTGTGTTATTGTTTGTTTATTTGTTTATGTGATGTATTTTACATTGTGTAGGTATGGTGGATGGTGAAGATGGGTTCCCTGTGGTGAGTCGCGATATTGGCCTGGGGTTGGATTATGATTATTTGGATTCCGAGGTCGCCGCTCTTGGTGCTAATGTTCCGAGTGATTTGAGTGTTTTTAATGATTTGGACGGAGTGAATAGTGATAAGGAGGGGGCAAAAAACGTTAGAGAGTCGCAGCCTATTTTTGCTGATACTAGCAAGGGCTCGGGGGGTGCTGGTTTTGGTTCAGCTAACCCGGGATCGCTTATTGGTGAGGCCGATTGGGTATGATGGATCATGTTGTTTGCTTGCCTCTCTTTATATATATACATACATACATACATATACATATTTTTTTATTCTTTATTGTGGGTAAAGGGTTTATTGTTGTATCATTCATGGCAGATGGATCCACTTTTGGCTGAGTGCGGAGGTCGCGAGAGGGATGATGGTAAGGCCTTGTTTCGTCCGTTGGCGGAGGAGATGGGTGAATGTTCGTTGGATATCTTGGAAAATGGCGCTTATCAGGCATTGGGGAGGGGCTTACTGGATGTGTTTCATTTAATGAAGGCTTCGAAGGAGATGCTTGGCAAGTACAAAGCTAGTTACGACGAAACTTGTCACTTGAAGTGGAAGGTTCAGGAGTTGGAGCGTAAGGAGAAGGATTTGAAGGAGCAGGTTCTTTCTCTTCGACAGTCCAAAGAGGAGTGTGACGCTAAGTTGGATTTTCAGCACAAGGAGGTTATGGAACTTCGAGAGGCAGTTGCTATATTGAAGGAGAAGTTTGATGGGCTAATGGGGACTCATGTGGAGCAAGGTAAGCATTGCCGGGAGCTCGAGGTGGAGAATGAGGTGTTGCGAGGGTGTGAGCGGAAGGCGTTAACTTTTACCATGGGCTTGGTTTTTGCAAAGGTCAAGCAGCTTGGGTTGGGCCAGTATTTGAATGAGTTTCGGAGCATTCAACCTTACGTCGTTGCTACAGACCCTTCTATGATTGGTAAATGTAAAGTTGATGATCGCGATTCCGGTATCACTACGTCAAATGTTAGCGTGTCGAAGCGTTGTGATGTGGATGTAGCTGTTGATTCAAGTAGATGATGCCTTTGCTTGTCGGCTCTTATTCCATTATGTATTTTGTAGATTTTTGTTGCATTGACTTTGTAATGTGTTGAATTTTATTTGGGATTATTTTCTCTGCCTTGTTTTGTTTTAGGTTGGTTGGTTGGAATTATCTCATACCCTAGAATTTTCTATATTTTTATTATCTTGAGTTATTTTGACCTTTGCTTTTCACCATTAGTTAAGTGTTTGCGGGACCGAGATTGGTCCGTAGGGTTGTTCTTTGGGCCCGTTTGGGTTGGGCAGGTGCGTAAAGGTTAAGTGGCTTGTTTCTGAATTTTTAAGTGAGGTTATTTTGTCATTGTATGGTCCTTAGGTGCCGAATGCTCATGCCTTGGATCTTTTTGAGCTAGGTTGGTCTATCCCAGCTAGTTCATAAAGCTAAGTGATTATCCTTTGGGCGACCATTTATTTTGGATTATTTTAAATCAGTCCGTCCTGCTTAGTTATGTTGACGCATATAGAGTGGGTCAATCCATCAGTGTAGGTCCGTAGGGGTCGAATATTTTGTGTTTTTAAGGAGGTTATTGCCTTTGCGCTATTTTAGGGTTGGTCAGTCCGTTAATGCGATGGTTGGTCGGTTCGTAGGGCCAAGTGTTTTGCTTTTGAGGCAAGTTCTTGCCTTAGACTTGTCTGGGGTTGGTTGGTCCGTCACAGTGGGTTCGTAGGGGTCTAATGTTTTGTTCTTTAGGTAATATTTTGCTTTAGCCTAGTTTGGGGTGGCCTTTTCCGTGGTGGTTTTGATTATTGCCCCCCTTTTTCTACAGTAATCTTTTTAAGCCGATGTGGCCCCCTTGCATGGTGGGAAGTTTGAGTTGGGCTAGCCTAATGCATTGGTTTGGGGGGGCTCATTGCCCTGGTGAGTATGTAAGGTAGGTTGCTTTTGACGTAGTTTCTTTGTTTGTGAGTTATCTGTAACTCCTTTTACTTTTTGCAGAGTGTTTGCTACTTTTGGCCTTTGTTTTGCCTATAAATATTTGACATGTGGTGACTCTTTTTATCTTCACTTTATTTTCCCTTGACTTCTTTTTCTAGTTTTTGTAGCAGATGGTTGAGTCTCGAGCTGATCACGTTGTTGAGGTTTCTACTAGTGAGGGTTTGGCGCTGAACTGTAACCTCGGGGTGTTTCCTTAGATAACGTCTACGGTTTGTGTTTCCGGGTTAGTTCCTCCGGCTATTGGTCCGTCATCAATCTCTGCTGTCTTTGTTTCGGGTGCTCTTCCTCTAGATTCCCTTCTCCCTGTTCGCTTTGAGGATCCTGACCTAGTGGGGAGGATTCCCTACATCTTGAGGCGCATGCCGGAGCCTCATTACCTCCGTCGTAGGTTGAACACAGAATTTTTACGAATCGTTACTCTGATGGCGAACCAACCATTTCCACCCCCGTCGTATGGGGTGGATGCCTCTTCATCATGGGGGCCAGCGCTATTCTGATCCGGGCCATCCTCTTAGCGTGGAGTATCGCCGTTTATTCATTTTACGCTATGTGGAACCTGTCACTCCGAATGTCGACCATGTGGTGGTTTCTCAGTGATCGGCTTGCTTGTACCATCATATGCTGGGGTATAATACTGATGACTGTGTGGATTGGCGCGAGCGATATCAGGATTTGGTTGACTTTGGGATTATCGCTGACCCGGATCACGGTGTTCGTGTGAGGCAGCTTGTTTAGCGGTTTGCCTTGGGGATTTTGTTTTGTTGTATATAGTTTTGGAATGCTCGTATCTTAAAACTTTTTGTTGTAAAAATGGGTAAAGGCCGCATGTGCGGTTCTTCCTAAAATCGCTGCGATATCAATGAAACGTGCCTTTTAGTGGCCTTGTTTATTTGGTGATGATATTGGCTTGCGTGTTCATGTAATGTGGTTATGTTTGTGAAATGTTTGTAATTTGATCCTGTTTAATTAATGTAGTAGTATTTAAGTTATTTCCTGTTTCCATTTGTGTTGCTTGATGATTTTTGCATGTTACGGTGTGTTGGATCATGCTGTGTCCATTTGAGTGCTAATTTTTTCATCGGATGGGTGGTGCTATGCCCAATGTTGGATTGTAATCTAATTATCCGACATGGGCCGTAGTTGGGGTTATCATCCAATGTTGAATCGTCGGGTAAGGTGGGCTAGTTGTCCGACATAGGCCGCGAGTTGATTTTATTACCCAATGTTGGATCGATGGGTGAGTAGGGATCCCTATCCAACATGGATCGTAGGTTGAGTTTATTACCTAATGTTGGATCGTTGGGTGAGTAGGGATCCTTATCTGATATGGGTCGTGGTTGGGGTCATCATCCAATGTTGGATCGTCGGGTAAGGTAGGCTAGTTGTTCGACGTGCGTGGTTTGGGAGTCTGACTCGTTGGACGCGCGTGTTTGGGAGTACAATGCGTTGGGCCTGTATGGTTGGGATTCCGATGCGTTGGGCACGTGTAGTTGGGATTCCATCGTGTTGGAATGGTAGGGAGTTAGATACGTTGGACACACGTGGTGGGGAGTCTGACGCATTAGATTTGTAGGAGTTCCATGCGTTTGGACACGCATGATCTAATTAATGGTCATTAGGTAGTAAGAGGGTGGCGAATAGGCATTGGTCGGATGCATGGTTATTGGTAGTATGAAGGTGGCGAATAGTCATTAGTCGGACGCATAATCGTTGAGTAATAAGAGGTATCAGATACACATTGATCGGATGCATGGTCATTGGGTGGTAGAAGGTGGTGAATAGGCATTGGTCGGATACATGGTCATTAGGTAGTGGGAAGGTGGTGAATACGTATTAGTCAGACACGTGGTCGTTGTGTTTGCGCCTATCTTATTGGTTTAACCTCTCTCATCCTTTTCTTCTGATCATGCAAATAAGGATTAGAGAACCTTTGCTTTTGGTTTGTTAAAAACCTTTTCAACTAGGATAGATCATGCAAATTGTGTTAGTACATATACTCGTTTTGGAGTATTCCTGCGAACACTCGTTGTACGTATGCATTTATATTTAAGCGGTATGCTTGTTACATAAGTAGATCGCTTATTTTTTCGTTAGCCTATGTGGGTATTTGTTAGGACCTACTACAAGTTTATTCTTATATTATTCCCCTTGATAGAATTTCTTTAGGTTGGCGACGTTCCATGTGTTGGGACAAACTTTCCCTTTCCTGTCTACAATCCGGTATGCTCCTCTTGGGATTTGCTCTAGTATTTGATATGGGCCTTCCCATTGTTTGCCTAACTTTCCTTTTCCTTCGTGTGCCTGTGACGCGTCTGTCCTTTGTAAATCCAAGTCGCCTTCTTGAAATTTTCGTGCCTTGACTCGTTTGTTATAATACGATGTAATGCGTTTCTTGTAGTTTACCATTGTGATTTGTGCGTTGATCCATCGTTCTTCTAAGCTATCGAGTTGGTGTTACTGGGACTCGCTGGATGTAGCGAGGTTGGTGTTTGTTCTAGGGGCGTGGAACGCTACTTCTGCGGGGGCTATGGCTTCTAAACCGTATGCTAGTGCGAACGGTGTTTCCTTTGTGGCTTCGTTAGGTGTTGTTCTAATTGACCAGAGGATTCTACAGATAACATCCGGCCAGTTACCTTTTTTTATCCTGGACGCTCTTTTTTATTGACTGTAGAATAGATTTGTTCGCGTTTTCCGTTGCTCCGTTGGTCTGAGGATGCGCTACTGAGGAACTTAGGTGGCGAATTTGCCATTTATCGCAGAAATCTGTAAAGTCTTTGCTCTTGAATTGTGTACCGTTGTCCGATATAATTAGGTTTGGTATTCCGAAACGGTAGACTATATTGTTTTGTATGAACAGGATTATGTTCTTGGTGGTGATGGTTGCTAGGGGTTCTGCTTCGATCCACTTAGTGAAGTGGTCGATGGCTACCAAAAGGAATTTTACTTATCCCTTTACTGGTGGGAATGTCCCAAGTATGTCAATCCCCCATCTGATGAACGGCCACGCTACAGTGGTCATGTTTAGATCCGTAGGTGACGTGTGTATGTTAGGGCCATTTTCTTGATAGCTTATGGAAGTTTGGGCTATGTACTTTGCGTCGGCCTCCATTCCAACCGAGAAGAACCCTTGGAATCATGCCTTACGAACCATGGTTCTCGCTCCTTGGTGGGAGCCGCATAGCCCTTCATGGATTTCCCTCAAGATGTAGTTCCCTTAGTTAGTTGAGACGCATTTCATCCACGGGTGTGAATATCCCTTCCAATAGAGGGTATTGTCTATGATGGCATATCTGTTGGCGCAACGTATGATTCTCATTACTTCTTCTTTATTGGTTGGTAAGATGCTATCCTTCAGGTATGCGGTGAGCAGGTTTCTCCAGTCGTCGTCTATGTTTTCGTCAAGTATCGTTATATCTTGGTAGTAGGTCGATTCTTTGATGACCTCTATGAATGTTTCTTTGTCTAGGTTACGACCGATTGCTACAGATGCGAGGGCATCTGCCTCTACAGTTTCTTCTTTCGAGATCAATGTGATTTGTAATTCTATGTTGCTCTCTTTTAGGGCTTCCCTTAGTCACGTAGCGGCTGCAAGGTATCGACACATGATGGGGTTTTTGGCTTGGTAGGATCCTTGGAGGTGGCTGACTATGAGTTTTGAGTCGTTGTATATTTGGAGCTTCCGAGGTGAGAGTTCTTTGACGATTCGTAGACCGGCTAACAATGCCTCATATTTGGCTTGGTTATTTATCGCTTGAAAGTCTAGTTTTACTGCATATTTGACTGTAAGTGCTGGTCCCTTGAGGAGGACTCCTGCTCCAGAACCCTCGGTGCCTGCGGCTCCGTCGATTTACATCACCCACACTGGTGTTTCTGGTGGGTTGATATGTCCTGTGAAGTCGGTTACAAAATCAGATAGGCATTGTGCTTTTATGGTGCTCTTCGGTTCAAATGATATGTGAAACTGTGTGAGACGTATTGCCCATTCTGACATTCTTCCTGACGGGTCAGGTTTTTGTAGTATTTTTCTGATTGGTAAATTGGTACGGACGATGATGTCGTGGGCCTGAAAGTAAGGGCAGAGCTGGTTTGATGATTGTACTATTACAAAGATTGCCTTTTCCGTGGGGGTGTATCTTGTTTCAGAGTCATGTAAGACTTTACTATAATAGTAGACCGGCACTATCTCGTTTGCTTCTTTGACTAGTACCGAGGTTATCGTGTCTGAATAAGTGGTGATGTATAGGTATAGTTTTTCACCCTCAGTAGGCACCCCGAGCAACAGTGGTGTCATAAAGAATGTCTTAATTGCTTGGAAAGCCGACTCGCATTCCATTTCCCAACGGAAGGGGTGTTGCTTCTTGAGTAGTTTGAAGAAGGGGAGGGCTCTTTTGGCTGAGCAAGAGATGAAGCGTCCTAGTGTTATGAGGCGTCCGTTAAGTTTTTACACATCGTTCAGCGACCTAGGGGGGCCATGTCTTGGATTGCTTATATTATGTCCGGGTTTGCTTTGATACCCTGCTTAGAGATGATGTACGCTAGAAACTTTGTTCGACGGATTCCAAATACGTACTTTTCGGGATTTAGTTTTATTTTGAACGAGTGGAATATTGTGAGCGCCGTGTCGAGATCATGAGCATGGTCTTCTATGCATTTGCTTTTTATGACCATGTCGTCTACATAGACCTGAATGGTTTTTCCTATATGTTGTTCGAACATTTCATTTACAAGCCATTGATACATTGCTCCTACGTTCTTTAGGCCGACTGGCATCACCGTGTAGCAATATACCCCTGTGTTGGTGATGAACGCGATTTTATCTTAGTCATCCTCGTGCATAGGGATTTGATGGTACCCTGCCACTACTTCAACAAACGATAAGATCTGGTGGGCCGTGGTGGCGTCTACGATTTGGTCGATGTGGGGGAGGGGGTAGCAGTTTTTTGGACATGCTTTGTTGAGGTTCGTGTAGTCTACGCACATCCAGTATTTTCCACTTGGCTTTCGGACCAGTACAACATTAGCGATCCAAGTGGGGTACTTGAATTCTCGAATGAATACGGACGTAAGTAGCTTCTCTACCTCTGTTTGAATTGCTTCCTCTTTTTCCCTTGATTGGGTTTGTTTCTTTTGCTTGACTGCCTTGGCTCGTGGGTCTACGTTTAGTTTATGGGTAGCGAACGACGGGGAGATTCCTTTTACATCACTGGAGGCCCATGCGAACACCGTGGCATGCTTTTTGAGAATGCTGTCTATTTCATCTTTCATGGTGGGGGGTATTGTTGCCCCTCTAGTCACCGTGTATCCATCGGATATTTTGACAGGTTTTACTTCTTCAACTGGTTGTGGGTGGAAACCTCTAAGTTCGTCGAGAGTTTCTAAGGCATCTACTGTCAGGGTTTCGGATTGCCCTACTACCGCCATGTGTATTGTTCGAGCTTCGTTCCGATCTCCTTGTGTGATGATTGATCGGTGGTTACTTGGTATATATAGTTGTAGCTGTCGGATATGTACTGTTGGGTCGAGGATGTTTAATAGCGGGCAGCCCATGATGGTGTTATAGGCGAGGGGAATGTCTACTACGATGAATTCCGTCATGACGGTTTGTCACATGCCTTCGGTGGGGGTTGTCACAAGTAGCAGGATCGATCCGTCAGCTATGACTTCGTGTTGGGATAATCCGATGAGTGGGAAACTGACGGGCGTGAGTTCGGTGGTGTTGTATCCCATGGCTTTAAAGGCACGGAGTATAAGTTGGTTGATGGAGCTGCCTATGTCTGCCAGGACCCGATGAAGCAAGAAGTCTTCGATTCCTAGGTGTATGATCAGCGCATCTGCTAGTGGCCATGGTAGGCGACCTTGGCCTCATTTTCTTTTGGAGGAATTGGTGTTTTCCATCGTGAGTACCTCTCGTGTCCCTGCGAAGATGACTTTGATCTCTCCTTTATATGCGGGGGGTTCGGTCATTCCTTGTTTCTTGCATGGTGACCCTGGGGGGAGTGTTTCCTATCTCCCATTCTTGTATGGTCATTTTCTTAGTGTTTTGCTAGGCTTCTACATTCGGATGTGTTGTGTGTTGTGTTATTGTGGAAAGAGCAGAATTTCTGTTCTGGTCGTGCGTTGTTGTTGTTGGTTCTGTTGGCAGGGACTCTTTGGACTGGGTCTCTTTCCTGTTGGTGATTCTTACTGCGCTGTCCTCCAATGTCAAGAGGGGGGACGATGTCTGAACATGTGGTGTGGCAATTTGTCAGTCCGTTGGGATAGATGTGTTAGGTCTTGATGCTGGTGCTCATTCTATTGTGTGGTACCATTGCACATTGGTCAGGGTTTTCTTTTATCGCTTGTGTGTTTCCGTTCATCCTCGTATTTCTGGGATCGAGTCTTATCATATGTTGAGTGTAGGGAGTCTGTGGCGATTTTATCGTCTAGTTTGGTGAACCTTTGGGCTGCGCCATGAGTTCTACG
>CATIWQ010018679.1:0-21168 GCA_949673415.1 Euphorbia schlechtendalii | reverse complement strand
TTGCTCTTATATGTTGATGACATGCTAATAGCTTGTAAATATAAGACTGAAATTGATAAACTTAAGCTAAAGTTAAACTCTGAATTTGAAATGAAAAATCTAGGAGAAGCCAAAAGAATTCTTGGCATTAATATTGTTAGAGACAGAGTTAAAGGCACTCTTATGTTAACTCAAGGTGATTACATTGAAAAAGTTTTGAACTTCTTTGGGTTAAACAATTTGAGGATGTTTCCACTCCCATAGGGTCACACTTTAAACTTAGTGCAACAAAATTTTTAAACGAAGAAGAGTCTGTTTTTATGTCTAATTTCCCATATCAAAATTTGGTTGGTTCTATGATGTATGCTATGATTTGCACTAGACCTGATATTGCCTATGGTGTTAGTCTTGTTAGTAGGTTTATGAGTAAACCTAATAAATCCCATTGGATGGCTGTTAAGTGGTTAGCTGGATATTTGAAATTGTCTGCCTCAAATTGTCTGCTTTATAAGAATGCTGAAAATGGTAATGTTTCTATTGAGGGTTTTTGTGACTCAGACTATGCTGTAGACCTTGATAGAAGAAGGTCTATGACTGGTTTTTGTTTTACCTTCGGTGGAAATGTTATAAGTTGGAAGTCCTCTTTGCAACATATTGTTGCTCTCTCAACCATAGAGGCTGACTACATTGCTTTAATAGAGGCAATAAAAGAGGCTCTGTGGCTGAAAGGGATTGTGTTTGAGTTGGGTTTAAAATAGGAAAAAGTTAAAGTACATTGTGATTCTCAGTCTACTATACACCTGTGTAAAAATAGTGTCTTTCATGAGAGAACTAAACACATTGATATAAAACTTCATTTTGTGAGAGACATTGTTAATACTGGTTCTGTTATAGTTGAAAAAATTCATGCTGATGTTAATCCTGCTGATATTTTAACTAAGTGTGTTCCTGTTTCTAAATTTCAGGCAACTTTGAGAAAACTGCAAATGGTGCAGTACTCAGATTTTAACTGAGTATTATGCCTTTGTAAGTTATCTCTTATTTATCCCTGTGCAAGGGAATTCCTTGGAGGCTTTGTAGATCTTGGTAGAAGAAGGAAGTTGCATCCAAGGTGGAGATTTGTTGGCCCATACTTATTGGCTTGGCGACTTCTGTTGTTTTTCCCTTTAATGTTAAGCCCATGTTGTGTTTGTTAGCCCATTCTTTCTCCTGAGCCTGGTTTGTTTGTAATTCTACCTATATAAACCTTTATTAACCCTAATCTCTGTATCTTCTCATCTTTCCATTTTCTAATTTCTTGCTCTCTCTGAGAAATCTCTGATTCTTTCATCTCCTTTTCTTTCTCTTTGTAAATCGTAAATCTTGAGAGGGTCCTGTGTTTGGCAACTGTGGTTAAGGCGTAACAAGAGGAAGTTTTGCGTTGATTTGAGGTTGAAGGGAGCTGAAATCTGCTGAGAAGATCTAGGTCCAGAAGGGTTTATTGGTTAGTTTTCGGTATTGTTGCCTTAGTTTTGCTATGTATTTGTGATTTCTTCTTATATTAAGAAGAAATCAGTGGTTATCTTGTTTTTCTCTGTGTTGTAACGATTCGCCTGAGTCTGTGTTGTTTCGTTCTTGCTTTTGAGAAAGACTGAAAGTCTTGACTTGTAATCTTGTAAAAATTTGGCATTTTTCTTTTACCGATCTATATAAGTTACGGGAAAACCCTTGCACCTTGCATTGACTGCACCCCGTCACTGGGCCAGCAGGAAACAAGTAAAAATCTCTGTGTTTGATCTATTTTCTGCATATTTGTTTACATGCATGTTGATAAAATATTGAAACTTGGGTTAAATTCGCACAATATGTTTAGAATTGGGTTTACAGTTATCTTTTTTATATTAATTAATTGGAATAACTTCCAGTCAATAAAAGTTCGAAGAACTTGATGTTATTTTGAGTGTGTATGTGTTATTAAGGATTTAATAAAATGATTTTTTTTTTTTTTTTTTTGAGAATTTGAACTAATAATTAGAAAATATAGGGCCCCCATAATAAACGGCGTTGACTGAAGTAGAGGGTCCAAATTTGGGGTAATTTAGACGTTTTATTCAAGCAAGAGAGAAGGAGGAAACTAATTGAGAAAAAAACAGTATAAATATTGTTAACCAAGTCAACCCACCAGTCACCACTGCCTTAGAAAAAGCGATAATAACCACGTTTGATATTGACTTTATCCTAAATTTTTTTAAAAGACAAAATGTATAATCTATACAAAAAATTTAAAAATTTAAAATTTCTTAATTGTGTATATATTATTCAGTAATTCTATATCAATGATACAAGTTAAACACGTGAGAGGAGATTTATATTCAATTTACAACAATTACCCTTGTTGAAAAGAGCGAAGAATCTTAACTCACAATGAAAATATAGCATATAAAAAAATATAAAGTCAATATAAAAAAATAGCATATCTATTCAAATAATGTGTTGAAATATCTAGTTGCATTTCTATTTGAACAAAACGATCTCCAAAAGTTGTGCAAATGAAGTTGGAGAACAATATGAATTAAAAATGTGTTTTTCTATATTTGTGCCGAAAAGAGAAGTGGTAAATGTGAAGATTCCTACAGATCACCAATTCGAGTTCATATTCGGGTGATAAATTTTTTGTTGTTATTATATTATAAATGCATTTTCGCGATTATTTTTTAAGAAAGGTAGGCAACAACCTCAATCTAGTTGCTAAAAAAATTGAAAAATTGCTTATACTTTTATGATGTATCATGCACAATTCACTCTATTATACTCTTACACATAAATGCATGTTTCCTTGTATAACATCACTTGTAAAATGTTGAGCTGAATGTTGCAGTTGTTTCTCTTTCTCACAAATTTAATCGTCCATTTCAGTTGTGTACTTCCACAAATTTACTCACAAATTCACTCTATTATCCATTTCAATGAAAGCATTTTCCCCATTCAGACATTATTTGGGAGTATAAAATTTTCCATCAGAAACCAAACCCAGAAGAAAAACAGTAATCAATTTTATTTCAGCATGAAATAACAAAAGGAAGACAGATAAGTTAAAGGCTTAAAGCACATAAACCCCTAAATTAGGGGCGTTTCTCGTTGCTTCAACTTTTTAGCTTATATCTTATAAGCACTTGTTAGATTATTTGGAGCTTGAAGGTAATGAATTTTAGTATTTCTTGAAGCTCAAATATAACTAACTTTTAAATTGTTGAAGTGTTTATTAAAATGATTTATATGCTGTAAGAATTATGAAATGATAAAAAAGGATGAGTAGAAATAAATGATTATTGGTGTATATAATAAAATGAGAGCTGACCTGTCTTAGGACCCCGCATCCAGGGGTGCTGCCCCCGGAACCCTCAAATCGTGACCGTACTCAAACAAGTGTGCACTTCACGCTCTCCTAACTTGTTCGATGAAACGTTACGATCGCATTGGTCAAACCAGTGAATCCAATTACACAAACTTAGGTAGCTTAAAAGCTGCTTTTTCAAAAATTCAAAAGGGAGCTTATTTTTTTCAGCTTTTGAGTGACGTATAAGCCAAATATAAACAAAGAGAAACATTAATACAAAGTGTTTAAGAGATAAAAAAAACTTAAGCTATGAGAAACAACCCCTCAATTTTTTACCAAGCTCCACGCTAACTTAATTTCTAAGCATCGATCTCATCCACCGGGGAATTGTTAAGTGTGTTGCTACTATTAGTAAGTAGAGAGAAGGCCTGCTCCAAATTCTTAACAATGCTTTCCATGTTTGGTCTGTTAATACCATCTGAATTTACACAATGGACTGCAGTAAATGCCACCAATTCAATTGCCTCAGCTTCATTAACACAACCATTCAAACCAATCCTTTTGTCTAACATCATAGCTATTTCATTTCCCAATATTCTAGCAACTGCAAACTCTACTAAATTTTCCACCGCGCCGACATCATCGCAACTAGCTGGCTTCCCTGTCAAAAGTTCTAACAACACTACGCCGAAAGAATACACGTCACTCTTTTCCGTTAAAACATTTTCACCATTGAATTCAGGATCAGCATAACCATCCGGTGACGTGTACTCCTCTCCACCCATTGTGGCCGAATCGAAGTTTGCGATTCTCGCTGTCCAATTAGTGTCGAGTAAGATGCAGGACGACTTTATGGCTCTGTGAATTATCGGCGGGACTGCATAGTTGTCGCAGCCTCCAGCGCAATCTTAACTCTCACTTCCCAAGAATCAATTATGCAGCGGTCCATTAAAAACAAAAGATGATACAAATCGTAAACCATGTAATTGAAAACCGAAATCCTTTCATTTCCCTCTTCACAGTATCCTACAAGTCCAACCAAATGTTTGTGGTGAAGCCTGGCTGAGTGTACCAATTCCGATTCATATGAACTGTCTTCCTCGATGTTCTTCGGGTTTCTTACATCTCGTCTCTTAATCGCCACTACGCGACCATCTCTTAATCGCCCCCTGTAAATAACGCCAAATTTTCCATTCCCGATTTTGTTATCGGCTGAGAACTCGTTGGTGGCTGCGGCAACTTCATCTAGAGTATATTCCGCTGCATTATATAGTTTCCGTAATTTCGAGGCGGGGCTTTTTTGTAGAAGATTTCCTAAAAGTTTGACAGGATTATCGGAATTTCGAGACAAAAATGCCGAGGCAAAAATTGATTGAAAGAAAGAACAAACTAAGCCAATAATGTCGGGAAATTCTCCGAAAGGCTTGGAATTCGGGTAGGGGTAATAAAACCACAACATGAATCCCTTCTTCATTAAAGAGACTCTTCCCTTTCTACCCTTGTAAACAAGGTCAATCACAGATATGATCAAGACTAATAAAGAGATTAACATACTAAGCAACGCGAATTGGGGCTTACGGGCGGAAGAAAGCTGGTCAAAAACAGCTGACGGAAGCTCCAAAAGGAAGTTTAAAATTATGAAGATGCTTTCTAGGGAGGTAATCTGTTATAACAAAAATAACTAAGTTATAATGCATATTATAAGGTTCTATAATTATGTTGTAAAATCTTCTAACCTTTTGGTTGATGCTGCTATGCGCCTTCACAATGTTGTTGGTCTTCAGTTGAACATCTATTTGAAGAGATTCAGCCATATTATCAAACTTGCTGTCAAAAACCAAACCCGAAGCTTAGTTATATTGGTGATAGTCTGACGGAGTCGACATAAAAATGTTCAAGAAATAAAATAAGATGGATTGGTTGGACTCTTTGTTATTTCTCCGAAACAAAAAGTCAAAAACAAAACATATAAGCTGGTTACATAAACATTACGTGGGTCCAAGATGCACATATTTCTTAACATATACGGCTTTGAAAGGTGCCCAGTTGACTTTCAGCCACTGAATTTTCAGTAAGTTCAATTTAAAGTACCGCAGCTACTTTTGTGAAACTTCGAAATGAAAAGGAGTTGTCCTATATTTTGTACTTATAAAATACAAAATCTGGATGAGATTTTTATCCAAATATATTATATTTTACTTGCAAGCACAATGGAAAGCAGAACACACTTTGCAAAATTCTTAGACACAAGCTAATATCACCACCAAGTGTTATTTTATTGATGAGTGAACCCGGGGATACGTTGGAGTCGGTCTCCTTAGATGTTCAACGTCCTTGCTATCCGTCCTTGTATGCATGAGCACATTACATATGTTTTGGGATGTTCTATCTTTCTGGTGTTGTAGAAATCCATAGAAAAAATTACAAAAGCTTAAGAAATACAACTAACTGAATGTGAGGCAAAGGCGGACGCAGAATCGAAAATTATGAGGGCCAAATTAACATATAGAAATTGTTTAGAAAAAAATTGTTTCATGTGAAAAATTTATTCATGAAAATTAGAAAACGAAGATTTAAATCACTTTAAAGCATAACATTGACGATTATTTATATATCTTGGTTGGCAGGGGTGTAATGATTTTCCACAGAACAAACCATCTAAATACTACGTCGTTTGGGCACGGAGACTTGAACCCTACTCACATAATCCATGAACATTGCCCCTACCATCTGCTCCACCATGATTCTGTCTTTGAATATACCCATTACATATATATTCAAAATGTATACCTATTTCGTGGATCCGCCCCTGATGTGAGGATTAGGCTGCACAAGCATTATTAAGAGTCAAATTTCAGCTATTGATTTGAAAGTCAACTGGGCTTATTTCAAAGACGTATACCTTAAGAAATATGTGCATCTTGGAGGCCCAATTCGCTTGTTTAGTATGTTAATGTCTTTGTCAATTTTGATTGGTGTTTTAAAAGGCGTTAGATGCTAGTTGGGAGGCTAGAGTTTTCGGAGGTCTAGACGATGACTAGGCGGATTGTATTTTAAAATATTCAATATTTATTAATGAATTAAAATAATAAATATAACTAACACATAAATTTTTATATAATAAAATTAAAAATTCTTGTAGCAACATTTTTCAGGGTTTCGGCGACACTTCTTTTAGTCTTTGACGACATTTTCTGAGATCGATTATGTAAAATCGGTTGCCTTTTAAAACAGAGGTTTTGATCATTTCTGTTATTGGTCTTGTTTACAAGGGTAGAACAGGAAGAGTCTCTTTGATGAAGCAGGGGTTCATGCTGTGGATTCCGAGCCTTTCGGAGAATTTCCAGACATTATTGTCTAACTTCTTGTTTTCTTTCAGTTGATTTTTGCATCAGTAGGGAACGCTATTTTGTCTCCAAATGCTGATTATCCTGTCAGAGTCTCGATGGTAGGAGCATCAGTAGATGGTTATGTTGATCCCGAGTTTAACGGTAAAAATGTTTTAACTGCGAAGAGTGACGTGTATTCTTTTGGTGTTGTGTTGTTCGAACTTCTGACAGGAAAGCCAGCTCGTCACTGCAATGATGTCGAAAACGGAAACACGGCGGAAAATTTAGTAGAGTTTGCAGTTTCTAGAATCTTGGGGAATGAAATACCAATGATGTTATACGATAGGATTGGTTCATTTTGTTGTGTTAATTCAGGAAGATGACAAGATGATATATTGAATTTCATTTTTGTGTTTGAATGTGAAATATCCGAATGCAACGAAATGAGCAGCTTATGTGTCTTAACTTATATGTCTTCCTTTTAAGGTACGTGATGCAGACTTAGTCGGAGTAATATCGATTTATTGGCTTGTGCAAGTCAATAAAATACCGCAAGTTAAACAAAAAATTATTTCTTCAATCTTTCGAACAAGAAAACAAAAGAATCTCGTGGTAGTACACAAGCAGCAAGCTCCAAATGAAACATATTTGTAATAAAGAAATAAGTAATTATAAATTATGAGTAACTGCAGTTCTAAAGTTGTGAATGTTATTCCATGAGTAAAGAAACATGTTTAGCCTTGCCTAATAAGTTCAAATTTATTTACAATATTATCGAAATCGAATCAATTAGTTCATTACTAACGTTAAGTAATAATAAGTATACAACAACATTAATGTACAAAAACACATATAAATTTTGATACATAATTTGTTTTTAACCTTAAAGTAATCAAAATCTAGTTTTGAACGGTTTTATTTCGAACTGTAAATTTTAAAAGACCATTCCAGACTTAGCTCCGATTTGTGCTATTAATACACATATTCGACTCTACTGGCAAATTATGCATCTTTCTCTACTTTTATATAGTTCACTCCATATTAATTGAATAGAAAAGGTACGACTACAAAATTCATTTTATACATATCGGTACAATGATAATTTAAAGTTCTTTTCGAACAATAATTGTAATACAAAATGAAATGTGCTTAGTTTGTTACGTCTATATTATTATTATTATCATATGTAAATTATTTGTTATGAAATTAATTATACCTTAGAATTATATAGTACTTTCACCAGTCTATTGATAAACATTGAAACTGTTAGGAATAAATATTTCATAACAGTCTCAAAAAATCCATTAAGCTTGAGTATAATCAGGGCCCAAATGACCTTAACTTGAATGATACATCTTAAAATCGTGAAATTGACGCTAAAGCATTCAAGTATAAAAGAATTGTTTTTTTCATACAAAACATATCAGCTATAAATATAAGATAATAAGTTAGATATTTAACAGGGCGAGGAAATTAAAAAAATACAAGTGCGGGGCTAACAGCCACACTCGCTTGCTTGCTTTGCTGCCTCTCTCATCTCCTTATCCAGGTAATGCTCTTCCTCTTTGCTCGTTCTTCTTCTTTTCTTTTTTAAGCTTGTGAAATTCAATTTTGAGTTTTATCGCTTTTCTTTTGGGATCTTGGGGATTATAAAATGAGGGCCGACGTTTTATTTTTGTTTTGACTTTGCAGGATGACTTCTCCTCTGCAGGGAAATCTTAATTTCAGCACCCTGTGCCAAAATAGAGCTATATTTCGTCTGGGTTTTTCAAGTTTTCCGTTGCTGCAACTGGCTTCTCAAACTCCAATATATGGTTTGCTACTCTTCTTTTTTAAAAGATTTTTGTTATTTGAATGCTTTGTTGTATTTTTTTTTCTTCTCCGCGCGATGGGAGGTTGATAATTTTGGTAATTTGAAAAAACATACCATTTTGTGAGCTAAATTCGTTACCTTTATAATTAGTTTCATTTTGGGTGAAATAGATTGAGAGCTAAGGTGAAGGGCTCTTTCTCATTTCCTTGAATAAAGTGGTATTAGTCATTATAACTGTGCAATGACATTCTACCAGGATTTAACATTACTGGTCTTCATTTTTGTGGATCGATTGCTCTTGAAATAAATAAAAGAGCTTCGTATTTTGAATCACTAGTGCTTTCTTGTGTACATATTTACAAGCACCTACTTAAAAGCAGTACTTCAACTTTCAAATACATTGAGATTTACTATAATATCAAATTGAAGTCATTCGATTTCAAGTTCTCTATTGAGAACAGCCTCAGGTAGTCATAAACCTATGTGACAAAAATTATAGGCAAAATGCATCACTACCCCTGAAGTTGGCTCAGAATATCGGATGCCAACCTCAACTTTTAAAAGGACCAGTTAGCCCCCGCCACGTGTCAACTTCTGGTTGGGGGGAGAAAATCAGAAAAATGACATTTGAAAAGTCAAACCGACTGGATTCTGACACGTGGCGTTGAGGGGGCTAAGTGGTGCATTGTTGCCAAGTTAAGGGGGGTAACTTTTCGAAAGTTGAGGGCGTCATCCGATTTTTTGAGTCAACTTTACAAAATTATATACCATTGTTATTGACTTCATTCTAGTTGTTTTCCCTTCCTCAGTGATAAAATCAGGTAATGTGGATGTTGTTAGTAGATTATCATTGTTGCTTCTATGTATTTCTTATATTAGTCTTATCCCTGAAAAATTTATTCCCTTTACAGTTCTGAAGACGTACCATCAAATTAGCAACACAAATTCACCCTATGTTATTCATCATATAGGCGTCTTAAACGAATAAGTGTTTTTTATTTTGTCTCTGCTATTGTTATCACTTGAGTTAATGCTTCACAGTTTTTCCTATTCAGGAAAAACAGTTTCATCTAGCTTATACCGAAAGAACGAATATTCTTTACGAAGCAGCATCAAGTCAAAAAAACTAATATCCGTCATCCCTAGGAGTAGCAATTCCTCAAACTCCAGCACCACCGAAGATGGTTCTTCTAATAAAGAGAAGGTACGCACGAGCTACTTTTCGTTTCGAGGTTATCATACGATATCATTGTCTCGTTGCCTTTTTTTTATATATGAAATTGATGTAATCATGGAATTTCCATTATAGTTATTGTGAGAACCTGGTGTTGATGGTATTGGTTTTTTTTGGGTACTTGGTTTTTCATCAGACACCTTTCGGATACACTAGGAAGGATGTGTTATTGATAGGAATCGGGGTTACTTTGCTTGGCTATGGCTTGAAAAGTGGACTAGAGGTATCTAATCATACAATACTTGCTTCGAAATTCTATTTCAAGTATTAAAATGAAAAACATACAACACTTTGATTTGCACTGCAGTTTGTTGGTGTCGACCCGTTGCAAGCAGGAAATGTTGTTCAGTTGCTTCTAGTTCTAGGCCTCACAGTTGGATGGATTTTCACGTATATCTTTAGGGTCTCAAACAAGGAAATGACGTATGCTCAACAATTGCGCGACTACGAGTACAAAGTGATGGAGGTAACATATGTATTTGTATATGTGCGAACAATAAGTTTTGTTGTCAATGTTAATGAGTGAATGAATGGTTGTTTGTTTGGATGATAATATCACAGAAACGGTTGGAAGGTTTGACAGAAGCAGAGTTAGCGGCTTTGCTTGAACAAGTAGAGGAAGAGAAGAGAGAAACGAGCAGCTCAATTGAATGAATTATGATCCATTATATAGCCAATCTAAATTACCTTTAAAAAGATTTTTATGATGTAAATATAAATAGTTTTGATACCATTCAGATTTTTCATCTGCAAAACATCTCTTTTTATACGTAATACATGAAACTCTTACATTAATGTACTCGAAAAAAATAATCATATATGTATTGAAAGGGAAGCCAATTACTCCCTCCATTTAAAATAGGTGTCGTTTTAGGATCTTACAAAAAATTTCAAAACAAATATCGTTTTCGAATTCCAATGAACCTTTTAAAACATTTTATTTATTTTACCCTTATTTAATGCACATTGAAAATGATAAAAAGAATAAAGTATCCAATTAATTTTAAAATTAACAAAAATCATATAGGTAAATAAGAAATTTTATTACTTTAATCACATTGGTATTAAGAAAATCTTAACATGACAGATATTTTAAAATTGATGGATTAAAAATAACGCGTATGCAAAATGCAGGCTTCAGAACAGAAATGGAATTGGGTTTTGATCCTTGAATGGAAACTTAAAGTTGAAGCAAGTAAATGGCTGAATCAATCCAAACAATTATTGAGCAAAGACTACAGTTTAATTACAACAACAAATAAAATACGACACAAGGCATAATATTGCACAAACTTGCAACCAACAAACACAGCACAAAAGGACTGATGCTATTCCAATCAAACGGCAACAAAAATTACACAAACCAACCAATACACAGAAAGCAAATTTCATACATTCGCAGCAGTTTCAGCAAAATCAAAATGAACAAGAAGCCTCACATTATTGTACTTCACTCCTTTCCGATCATAGAGTGGAATCGCGCGAATACCTCTCCTAATCTCGGACACGGGAATACACGATTGACCTCCAAAATCATCCTTTTCAGACATGTCGTACTCGTGAACCTCGATCCGAAGCAAAGCCAGTTCCGGAACGGTTAACTGAAACTCGAACTCCTCGTTCCACACAGGGATCCAGTTGTCCTCCAGGGTCTTCGTTTTCTTCATCACGCTATCAGCAGGGACCCCCGCAATCCCTATCTGTAAAAATATATCAAATTAACAATATCAAGTCATCAATTTCCGAAATTGCAGATAAAAGGGGCAATGGATCTGCTTGCTTACCCTTGTATAGAAATCGGGCGGCGAATATGCATCGAAGTGAGTGCGAGGGAAATCATAGTACCACCCCTCCCCCATGTATACTTTCACCTGTTGATGAACAAATGTCATGTGTTTTTCACGGAAAAGGTCAAGAAAATCGACTTAGTTCGCAGTGAGATGAAAAAAGGAACCACCTTTAGGGTTTTGACGGCTGGCAACTTGACTCTAGGATCGAAGACCTCGCCATGTGGACCCGACTTCAACAGAAAATCGGGTTTTTTCACATACCCACAACCACCGTTGGCTTTGAACATTCCTTGCATCAACCAAAGCGATCTTCCATATCCCTGTCAATGGCATCATTGATTTCAGATGGTAAAGGAAAAACTTGAACTAAGTTCATAGAATGACATTTAAAATCGGGGTTTTAGGTAAATGCCTAAGGTACAATATATGTATTTCACCCAAATTTTTATCAAATTACAAAAAAATTCCCTCAAGTTTCAGTTTTACATTATTATGTAAAAACAATTTCAAATTTTCTTTTTTACACTCTAGATATATAATATATCAGGTATATAACAGATGTGTTAAAACAGTTTGGGTGAAGGAGATAATAAACAGAAATATATAGTTGATATAAAACATGTAGATAATAGTATATATAGTAGACATATAACAGATATATAACACATTTACATATATTATATATATAACAGGTATATACCAGAGTGTGAAAATGTAAAATCAGAACATAAAAAAAGTAAAATGAATTCTTAAGAATGTATTTTTGTAAATAGTAAACTCAAACGAGAACAATAGCGACAATTTCCCTTTAAAATCTTACCTGCATATTGAAAGCAACCATTTGAGCCCCATGCATCCAACCAATCAGAGGGTTATAATTCGATGAGTTAAAACGAGTTCCCTTTGGATAAACCCGCAGTATATTCCGCTGTGTGAACCTAAATAGAAATGCAAGCATCAGATCTTGTAATAACATATTTTTCTGTCTATAATTCGTAATAAATAGATGCATTTTTAATCGAGAATCAGTCAGACCTGACAATTTCTTTTCCATGAGTTTCGGCTGCTTTTTCCAGTTGTTGCTCACTTAAGCTTAGACGTCTAACTTTATCAGGATCCACTTTCAGACATTCTTCTATACCGCCTTTAGGCTTCCCAGCATGGATGGCAATTAAATGCTTATATTCGGGTGCTGCATTTTGCTGTTTATTATCGCCTTCCGGAAGATCTTCATCCTCGTTACTGTCTTCGTCCAATTCATTCTGAAAGAAGAAGATAAAGCAAGCAAGAGAAACAATATATAGATATAAGTCGGGCTTAAGGGCATGTTAGGATTTGCTTTCCCTGTTGCTGTCACGAAAAGCTTCACTCACTGGCTTTCCGCAGAATAACATATTTTGGGCTTCAACAAAAGCTTTCGACTCTTAATACTAATTAACTAGGATCTATTTGTTATTGATTTCTCAAAGTCAAAATTTGCGCCTTACAGGGAAAACTTTAAAACACAGCTTTTCATGAGAGCAGTCTGTGAAAGCAATCCCAAACTGGCCCCAAGTCAAGTTTAAGTAAACCTCAATCGTGATTTCCACCCACCTTTTCATCAGTCTTGGCATTGTCTTTGAGGTTCGGGACTTCTCCACCCCAAGCATCTTCATCGGGTGCAGCTTTCCCACTCAGCGATTGCGAGCCGTTTTTGCTATCCTTGGCTTCCAGGTATTCTTTCGGTGGTTTGGTCGATATTATGATCCTTTTTTTTAACGATTCGGGAGACGGGAATTCCTTCAAACATTCCGGCCCAGGAGTAAACAAGATGTCTCCAAATGTTTGAGTGATCATCTACAAGTTATTCAAACAAAGATAAAAATCATTTGACCGGTCAAAACTTCAATTACCATTAAAAATACCGAAAAACTCACCTCAGCCACTTTAGCCTGAAGATCAGGGGTAAGATGGTCCTCCAAGGTTATAACCACCGGAAAATCGGATGCCGTAAAAGCATGCTCCTTTATCGACCTCAAGCATTTTATGAGTTCCACTGGACTTGTCAATGTCCTGCATAAAGGGCACGGAAAATAATAGTTTTAAGACATTAAATACATCAAAGCAATATAAAAGCTACAATCCTTGTGGTTTAAGTGAAAAACTTCAATACAGTAAAAAAAAGCATACCTTCCATGAAGAACATCGACATTTTCTTTACTGGAATTAGGCCATATATCCAATTCTATAACTCGCACGCCTTTCTGCAAAGCCTGTATTATGGGGACATCACTGCAATCACTGCTAAGTTGATTCCCTGTGAGGTACGAATTATGGCCTGTATATATGAAATAATGAGACAAAGGAGCATTCATTTCATGGTGCACCTGAAATTCAAGAAATCGTCACCCAAATAAATCACAGGAAAGAACAATGGAAAAATCATATAGCAAAAGTACATGAAAAAATACATAATATAATATCAACTTTAGCATTCAAAACTACAGCAGCACATATCCAATAGCTATCTGCAATTACATTAATGATATTTGACTAAATTAGTTTATTGAGCAGCAGATTAGAGATAACAGTAAAATTCCATTAAGGATATAAAATCAGTGTAATTAATAACTGCCTTTATAATGTAAAAACATAACTTCCCGATCTTGATTCAAGATTCCAATTAATTGCTTTAGAGCCTAATATCAATATAGACTTCAGTTCTTACAGTTTTCTACCAAATAAATAGAACCTAAATATTTCTCCACGGCAGCAATGTTAAAATGTTGAAAAGGAGTCTTTATTCTTTGAACTTAAACCAGATTTGAGCACAAATAGAAGCTAGCTACTCAAAGCTATTTTAATTAATTGCATCAAAGACATTTGACTGGATTAAACTAAGAAGTGATTAGAGATTATATTAACAGTTCATTAACGAAAACAAGCCACCAAATAATGCCAAAAACATAACCTCCAATCTTGATTCTAAATTCCAAATCAAGTAATTTAGAGTCCAATACTCATAGAGAATTCAGTTCTTAAGTTTCCTACCAAATGGGTAAAATGAACAGAAACCATAAAAGGCAAGCAATAACAATAATTTAGCTATAAATCTGTAAAACCCCAAACTGGGTACCTCTCAATTCAGCTACCAGACAAAAAGGAGAAAAGAAAACAACAAAATCCAATTCAAACTATCCAATTAAGAATATTAAACGGAGCAATAAGAAGAAATTGAATTACCCCACGTTTAACATCAATAGGAGGATTCATATCACCAAAAAGGTACTTAAAAAAGGCCTCAAGAGTAAGTCCTTTGCGGTGAAAAATGTTCAAATGCTTGAACTCCCGCAGACTATCAAAAATCGCCTGTGCGTCCTCAATTGTAGCTTTATCCTCTTTCTGGATCTCTACCATAAAACGGCGGAGATTTTCGATGCTCATGATTCCATTCTCCGAGTAAAGATCAAACAAGGCCTTGATCTCTTCCGGCGCTTCCGCCACCGCCAATTTGAAACGCCGGCGGAAGCAGAAGCAAACACTGTAAGTTTGCTTGGACATTTGGGAAGGAAATTTGCAGCTTGATCTAGGGAGAGGAAATGGTGGTACTTAGATCGACTGAAAGGGACAAGAGAAAAGCTACGAAACTTTGAGAATTGTTGTTGAATTGGGGAGTCTTTGGTTTATGGGTTTGGCGATTAAAATGGTAATAATATGTTCATAATCACATCGAGGAAGGCGAAGAAGAATTAATGAAGAAGTTGAAGAAACAGATAAAATGAAGTAATGTTTAATGTGGTCCCTTCCTTTTTGCATTATTTGTGTGGGACCCTTTTTATTTACAGTTGTCTTTTCCTTTTTTATTTAAATTTTAGTACTACTATTTTATGTAACAAAAAACCAACTAACAATCCATTTGTTTTATAGTTCAAAGAGATTGAGGAGAACACGAGATATTCCGACAGTCAACCTCTTTTCAGATGTTTACAAATCATAAGTTTTGGAAAAAAAAACAATTCAAAGCCGGAAACAATTACAAACTCGTCTAATATAATTAGAATTAACAATAAAATGTAGTTTGTTTGGTAGAATTAAAAAAGTATTGAGATATTTATGTTTTTCAAAAAAAAATTTATAATATTATACATTTTTTTTTTTTTCCGTCAAATAAAGTATGCATAAATAATATCGATTAAACGTCTTTGCCTTGAATAAAATAACTATATTAGTAGTAATATCTTGTTTAGTTTTCTACCATAAAGCTTTTCTATTCAAATATTTCTGTAAAATTTTTTCATAAATAGACATTTGTGAGGTGTTAACTTGTAAAT
This sequence comes from Euphorbia schlechtendalii, assembly GCA_949673415.1. Lineage (NCBI taxonomy): Eukaryota > Viridiplantae > Streptophyta > Magnoliopsida > Malpighiales > Euphorbiaceae > Euphorbia > Euphorbia schlechtendalii. The sequence goes on along the minus strand of CATIWQ010018679.1, from coordinate 5,397 downwards.
ATTTTGAATGGAAAAAACAAAAAATCATAAATATCGTTAATTCTAGAAATCATCTAATCATGTTTACCAAACACGATATTATAGATGTGACAAGATTTAATTTGTTGTTGGGATTAACATATCAACATAATTATAAAGGGCCTAATTACCATCTTTTATTCTTATTTAATTATGAAACATTCAAAATAAACTTTAGTGGAATATTCTATGTTATTTTATATAAAAATGTATTGATCTTGAATTATATTTTTATTGTAGGGTGAAACTGAGCTAAGTTTGTATTATGAGGGTTAATGAAGTATATTATTATTGGAAATAATCTGTTCACTCTTGATTGAGTCAATCGGATCAAATAATTTCATCTAATTTGAGTGATTACATTTTACCGTAGAGTTAATATATTGTAGGAAAATATTTTTCGAATTTTTCAGCTTTTATTTGACTTGGAAAATAAGTCAACGTAAAATATTGTGCAAGTCAACATGATAATGTAGTATAAATAAAAAAAATATTCTATTATAAAAAAAGTATTATCACCATCACTTTTTCCACCTAAAACCAACACATCCTCTCCTTCCTTCACTTTTCTACCGTCACCACTATCACCTCCTTCATCCCGCCGTCGTTGTCACCACCACCACCATTTACACCTGTACACCACCATCTACACTTGGACGTCACTATCACCACCCAAATCAGCACATTCATCACTTCATCCACTTTGTTACCGCTACCGCCACCGTCAACACCACCACCTCCTTCACCCTCGCTGCCACCATCACCACCACATCTCCACCCCGCCATCACTATCACTTGCACCTAGACACCACCACCCACACCAACGTATCCACTACTTCCTTAACCCCGCCACAACAACTTCTTATTACCACCACTTCCTACACCATTACCATCACATTCAGCTCCTTCGTTTACATTTACTTTTATATTGAATTATAGTAGATATTTAAAATAATTCATTTTTTATATAATAATTATTTATATTTTGTATATTTTACATACATACATACATACATACATACATACATACATGCATGCATGCATACATATATATATATAAGTTAAAATATGATACTGTAAATAAAAATTTGTAGTAGAAAAATATTCTTCAGAAATGTAAACAAATATCAGAAAATGTTTTAAAAAGATGTAACCAAACATAGGAAAATATCTTATTTTTTTGCACAGCATTTTCCCTTACATAACATTTTTACTCGCATATTATTTTCCTGCAGACAAATGGGCCTTTAAGTGCAAATATTAAGTCTTCAAGCATAACAAATTTTCTCCACAAGTACCTTGAAGGGATTTTTTTCCATTTTCCTACTCCATATAGTTCATAGGAAAATTCTAAGATTGATGAGATTATTTCATGTTTCATCTTTTTCTTCTTAATTTCTCGTTCTTTACAAAACTCTTGTAGAATTTGTGGAAATCAACTAATTTCCAGAATATTGTGAATTAGTCTTTGATTTAGCATCTGTTTCTTGAAATTCTATTGTTCTGGCACGGAAAAGAGGACAGATTTATTTCAATTCTCTTTTGATTTTTGTCAGTTAAAAAAAATTGTGGCTTTATATATTTGCTCAGCTAGGTTGTTGGCTTTATTGAATAGAAAATATGTTTCTCATTGTCGATTTCATTAAGATTTGGGAGAAAGTATGTTTCTTATTCTTGTCCTCGTTAAGATTTCAGAGAGAATTCTTTTCTCCAAACCTATATAGGAATCATGGAAACTAGCTGGAGTCTCCTCAATTTCAGAATAAAATTAAACAATGTGCAAACGTTTTTGTTATAAACTCAACACTGACATTATTTTTCTTTATGAGAAATATTAACATTATTTAATATTAAAACATCGAAAAAAACTAGTGTTAAATTTACCATTAATGATATATAGCTAAATAAACTAAAATTAGTTTTATATCAAACACTACTTAATAATTATAAAAAAAGTTAGATAGTATTTAATTTCAATTTGCAAGTCTATTGTTAGTAATATACTGCAAATCAAAATTGTTAACATTACTTGATCATCGAAACTTGCTGGAATATATATTTGCCTCATATTTTAGAATTTTTTTTTCTTGATTTGTGTGATAAATGCTTTAGCTTAATGGTTGAGATAAAATATGCGATTCAATAGATCATAAGATCGAGTTTATAATATACTGGTGGGGTGGAAATACATTTTTTTGTACCAATGTAAGCACGGATGCGCTATTTTTTTTGAAAAATGATTTGTTTTTATTATAAATTTACAGTTTATGGGTTTTACTTTTTGGGGTTGAAAATTGATAATTTCATCCTTGTTTAGAATTCAATATTTAAAATATTCACATCCACCCATGAAGATTTTAATCGAGTTGAAAAGACTTTTTTATCGGAATCTCTTAACCCATTTACAACACGATCTAAATGCTAGAAAGCAAATAAAAATGTTACTTTTCAATACTTTGAAAACTGAAAATTTCACTAAACGTCAACGGCAGTAGCACTAGTAGCCCCACCCTGCAATTGAAAGTTTATAAATTTCTAATAATTTTGGTTATGTACCACATTTCACCGGTAAAGAGGAGAAGAAAGGTTGTTAAAAGTGATGCCTGAATTTCATACTAGCTCTACAATAGTGCCACTAACTAGCGTAATTTGATGATATTGTCAATTTACACAACAAGAAGATTGAAATCTAAAGATTTGTAAGATTATGGCTCTAAACTTTTCAATTTATACTTTGTACATCTATTGAACAAATTTTTTTGAAGGTTTTTAAAATCGCAATGATTTATTAGGATAATTTCAATGGTTCTCCATTTCGAGGAATTGAAATGAATATGGGGAATGGTCAAGTTCAACCATTCCTTATATGATATATCCTTATATGGGATTCCCCAGATATGGAGAATGTTCCATTCCCCATTTTCGAGGATTGAATAAAATGTTATTACTTCCGAAGAATTGAATAAAATAATGTTACTTTTTGCTTTTTTTTATTGTTTTTAGTTTTTAGTTTTTGTTTTGTTATTCTCTTTGTTAATTTGTTAACAAAATATTATTATTTTAAAATGAATTTGATTTGAGAAATGAAAAATGAAGAAGATGGTTGGAAAAAAAATACTGTAGATTTTCCAAAATAGAGTTTGGATTATTGAAAATGAAGAAAATGGTTGAACTTGCTTTTCCGTATCTTCATTCATATCAAACTAGCATTCAAATTCTAATAAGTGTTGTTTCTCAATTTAATTTTATATTTATTTCATTTTCACATTCTAGTAAATTATCATGTGTTATATATATATATATATATATATATATATATATATATATATATATAGACACACATACATATGATTGCTCAAAACGTGTATTTTTTTATATTAGAAAAACTTAATGGCCTATTCCAATTGCTCCACATGGGGAAGTGTAAGACTTGCAAAACAAAAATTTCTGCAGATTTCAGAACATGTGCAGTTGTTTCTATGGCCAACATTCACCCCTCCACACATATTATAACATACATTATTGGACTGTCGAATCCATAATGGATAGCTGTAGTAGTATTTTGAGTTAATTAAATTAATAAAGTCAACAGTTATGAGCTTTTGTTAAATATTTTAAATTGACATGTGATAAACTATTAAGTTTTTAATCCTTTAAAAAAACAATTAAGTTTTAGAAAATAAGGTTGTAAAGCAGACTCAACGGTAAGAAAATGAATACCGCATCCACTTACATCATAAATTTTAATTTCATTCCGTTAATAATTGTAACAAATATTTCACAAATGATTTTGAAGAAAAAATGGGTTTAATGCATCAGTTACCCAAAAAATTGTTTTGAAAAGTTAATGTCAACTACACTTTCATAGGAAGAATAAACAATCAATTTAAAAATGTAAATTTATTAACTTGTTTAACCATTTTTCTTATATCATGTGACATCTATGTATCACACACACACACACACACACACACATATATATATATATATATACACACACACACACACACACACACACACACGTACACACACACACACACAAATATATATATACACACACACACACATACACACATATGGCGTGGTGACTCGAATTTAATGGGGGTTTGTAAGATTTGTTGGGCAACCATCAATTTACCATATCAACTCGGAGGATTAAACATTAAGAACTTTTCCTTAATCAACTCTAGTCTTCTTTTCAAGTGGATTTGTAAAATTAGAAAGGCTAATCGTGAATCACTTTGGTACTCGCATTGTGTTGCTAGCTATGGCTTTGTTTCTTGGATGGATTTGGTTAACGCAGACAGCTCTTCTTTATCTCTTATTTGGCGTTCAATTGTTAAGTGTTGCATCCAAAATAAAGTTATATGAGATCTATTTTCTACCAATTGTTAAGTGGAGATTGGAAATGGAAATTTATCATCTTTTTTGCATGATAATTGGACAGCAAATAAATCATTACAAGATCTCTTTCCGGACTTATACTCTTTATGCAACAATAAGCGATGTTCAACTTTATTTTGTTGCATGAATGTTTTTGGCACAAATCCTTTCAATCGGCCTTTTTGGAAAAGAAATCTTCGACTTTCACAGCGTGACCACTGCTGCCAACTCCGGTCGTGGATCTGTCAAGCAGTCCCGACTCTCTTCAGAACCAACTCCGCGTCTGTTGTTGTGACCATAGTGCAGCCCTACTTTTGTACTGTCGAGGACAGCTTCTACTGGGATAGCGGAGGGGCAAGACAGTACACGACAGCAGCTTTTACTGATATTTACCATCGTTCATTTGCTTGGACAGCTCCCTTGACTGATTTTAATTTGGTTTGGTCAGCTTGTACCTTACCAAAATTTTAATTTTTTGGTTGGTTACTTCTCTATGGAAGATTAGCAACTCGGGATTTTCTCTTTTCAAGAGGATGTCTCCCTAACGGCGATTCCTCTTGTCCGTTTTGTAGCGAGGTTGAAACAATTGAGCATCTATTTCTTCAATGCCGAACGAGTTCTCGAGTTTGGTCGGAGGCTCTCAAATGGTTGGAAATCCCTCTTCCGATTCCCAATTCTCTCTTGGGTTTTTTCAACATATGGCTAGCTATGTTTCGACCGGGTAATTCATATGACTTCGGGACTTCTCTTTGGCTAATTATTAATTGGTTCATTTGGAAGCCCGCAACATGTGGATCTTTGAAGGAAAGCTCGATAATAGAGATATCTTGGCGGCAAGTGTTAAACTTTGTTGGTTCTTTTTTCGTTGTAATAGACGTAGCATTTGTTTTGCGTCCACAGACCTTTTTGTAAACCCGAGATCCTTACTTTGTAATTAAGTTACTTTTCTCTTCTCGAGAATTTTGTGTGTGTGTGTGTATATATATATATATATAT
>CATIWQ010018677.1:0-24348 GCA_949673415.1 Euphorbia schlechtendalii | reverse complement strand
GGCCTAAATTACCCATGTGGTGATAGGTCAAAGGTTTGAGAGCTAACTCTCTTTATGTGTGAGTAGGCTGTGTGACGTACTCTAGTGTAAGGTATTCCCTAAATGTATGGAGAAAAATACCATAAGTAACACATAAATGAATGTTTTGGTCATTTTTCCCCTATTGGGCCAAAGTCTTAGATGTCAGTAGACATCATCACTAAAGGTATGTAGTGATGCGTGAGCAAAAGTTTGCCCTACGAGGGCTTGGGTTAGGACATTAACTGGAATATCCTATGTGTTCAAGTTTACCTAAGGTAGGCTTTTGGTGTAGACAGGTGCCCCAGAAGGGCGGTAATTGGGACTCCAAATGGGTATCGTACCGGGATGTGGGTAAGTGATGCAACATGATTCTAGTTGGGTTAAGGTTATCCTAAGGTGACATGATCTCGAGTGTCTACTAGGTTCCTACGTTTGAGTGATATAAAAAGTATGAGTTTGTCCGTTTAAGTGTCTACACAAAAATTTGTGGTTAGCATGGCATATTTGTACAATGCATGATGAGTCGGAAAGCGGTAAACACTTAGCACATAGCACACAATATCTTTCTTCCAACCATACAACTCCCGCGCATAGGTTTTTTGGCTAGTCTCTATCCTAAGGTTTGGTTCATCTTAGTATAGCGAGGATACTAAGGAGCGCACCTGCAGGAAAATATAATGCATGATCGCGTGTTTGGGTAACAACCTAGGGAGAATGCCTTTGGCTTATTTATATGAGGGTTAAAAATGGGTTGCTGATGTAGAAGGTTCTTGTTGCACTGACATACACTCCAAGCCTCTAACGAGGGAGGTACATGCAGTATGGCAACAAGTGCTCCACTCACTAAAGTACTATCTTTTCTCAGTGAGGCAGATTAGTACAAGAGAATGCTTTGCGGTAATAGGAGTACCTTAGACTTATGGGCTAATCCCTTCTACTGCAATGGATTATAATGAATATGTCAAAATTAAGAGAAAATAGAATAATGTGATTAATAATTTTCAGCACTTATCCAAAAACTAAAAACTTTTGAAAAACAAGTTTTAGAAAAAATCCCCAGCGGAGTCGCCACTGTGAGCGGGCGACACGGAACGGTGGGCTGAGAGCACGTGGGATTCATAGGCGCGGTCCCCCGGGGTGTTTTGAAAAAGAAGAAGAGAAAAGCACCGGGTCTGGAACCCAGGAAAAAGGTTTGAAAGAGAAAAAAAAGGAGAAAACATTTAAGATTGGTTTGAACCCGAATCCGCCGTCTCTTAGTGTGGAGTCGCCACCTGGATTAGCTCTTCCCAGGAATTAGAGTCCTATGAGGCTTAACGTCTAGGGGATGACCCACCAAGATACAGAGATTCAGGTCCAGGATAAGTTGTTTATTACTTATTGGATCACATTAAATTACATCTATAGAAAACCGTTTTCTTTTAATTGTGCATATTCGCACATAGGTCGTTTTTGGATTTAAATGCATGGTTCACGTATTGCGGAATAATAAATCATTCATAAAGTGGAAAAATAAACCATCCACAAAACTGTAAGTAAATACGGAAAGTAAATGCGGAAAATAAAATTACAAGTCTTCAAAATTCGGGGGATGCAACCACCTGCTAACCTATTAATTACATTTCCCAAAAATTAAAATTACGATACCCGAAGGAAAATTAAAGTCCTAAACATACATCTAATCCTAATCTACCTGCATCCACGAAGGTTAGCACAGGGGATAACACGTATGTTCGATTTTGGATTTAGTGAGGCCTGCGTGACCTTAAGAAAAATCAATCACGATATTGTTTATTTAAATAAAACTGTTCATTTTATTAGCACATTGGTTGCTCATTTTAATTAATGAAATTTCTCGCATGGTAAAAAGTGTGGTCTGTTATCCGGGAATATCTTTTATTCCCTTCGTGGGGTGTTCTAACATACATCTTCTTATGATAAAGAAAAAGATGAAGAAGAATTACAACAGTTAAAATAAAATAAAAGATGAAAATCCTAGGTTCATAGGAGAGTTCAAAAGAAGAAATTAAACATTGAAAGCACGGAATTGCAGTTCTAGGAACTCAGAGGCTTACCGTTACTTAACGAATCCACGTTGAAGAATCCGATCGGTTGTTTAGAAGTCCTCCTCGTCCTTTGAGTTTAGGTAAAAAAAGTTGTAGTAAAAAAGTCTAAAAAATTGTTTGTTTCAATTCTCGGGAGCAAAGGTCGTTCTAAAGCAATGTTATTTTTATCTGATAATTTCCGGGTCCGTTTATCGAAAATGATCCTACTATTTATAGGAAAATCTCAAAAAATCCAAAAAAGGAAAGTTTTTTCGGCAAAGGGGCCTCGCCGGAGAAAAGGCCTCGCGAGGCCTCACAGAACTCTTCGCGAGGCCTCGCGCGCGAGGCTTTCTCACCTCATGCGAGGCTCGCTAGCGCGTCCACAAGGCTGCCTCCGCGCAAGGCTGTCTCACGTGCGCGCCGCGAGGGTCCCTTAAGACCCTCACGTGGAGCAACTACGAGGGTTCCTTAGAACCTCGCAGGCAGGCCTCGCGAGGGTCTCTTAGGACCCTAGCGAAGAGGCCTCGCGAGGGTTCCATAGGACCCTTGCGGGCAGGCCTCGCAAGGGGCGGGGAGACCCTGCGAGGGTTCCTAAGAACCCTCGTGGGCAGGCCCCGTGAGGGTCGCTTAAGACCCTCACGGGGAGGCCACACGAGGTTCCCTCGCGTGCGCGAGGCTGCCTCGCGTGCCAGCGTGGCTCCCTCGTGTGTGCGCAAGGCTGCCCGCTATCGGGATTATGTCTTCTTCATTTTTTTTTATTATTTTATTTTATTTTTTTATTAATTTCTAAATTAATTTCTAAATTAAATAATTTAGAGACGAGGAGGATTCCAATTCGGATACGTCAGGATACTCGAAAATGTGTGATTCAAGGATAAAATCCCGTAAAAGCCATCATCATCGAATGCGCGAGCTGGTACAAAATCCCGTGCTCACACCTGGCCTTAGAAGAAGTGGCCTTTAGTTTTGGTGAGGTGGCGATGGTGCTGAGTTGCTCTAGCTTTGCTATAAGAGGTAATTATCACTAATGTCCTCGCTTCCCTCAAAGTCCACCATAAATCCATCTTCTTCCTCCTTTGGTATGTCTAGAGGCACTACTGTTGGTACACACTTGAGTTTTCATTTCTCATGTGCTTTGTTGTACCTAGCATGCACCTGATCATGAAACAGTTTGGTGAAGTGGGTGAGATCCAAAGTCTTCTTCACCAGCACAACTGTATCACCGGACTCCTCCAAGAATTGAGCTATATCTATCTCCACCACCCTCATCAAAGCGGTGATGCGGTACCCATAATGATAGACGGTAGTTAGCTTGTTCTAGTGGTGAAGAATCACCACAACCTAGTTAAGCCTCTTACCCTCTACCATATGGTAGACCACACACCTTTCGAAATAAGTGCAGTTAGTGATAGGCCTAGTTTTGGGCAACAGCATCTTCACCACCAATTCATAGCATGCTCTGGCTATCCAGCTCATTCTAGATGCAGCAATCTCTCAAGACATGTAGTTGGAGGGGAGTACCCAATCTTCAGGGATTATCATGGCATCTTCATCACCGGTTTATGGAGTTGAGTGCCTTTATGAGGTATAATCAGGATGCTCCTAATCAACCTTGAGCAAATTAGGGTAGATTTTCCTCTGAATTCCACCAGTAGAACATCATTCAGGCCTTGGATAATGTAGAGGTGAGTATAGAAAGCCCTAATTAGCCCAACTATCATGGATCCTTCCATTCGAAGGAATGAGCTTAGGTTTTACTGCTTGATAATCCTATGCATGATTGTATTTCTAAGAAGGCTCTCATAATCTACCTCATAAACTGGACCAAAATCTAGATTATCAGCCCAGTCAACCTTGGTGAAAAATGTTCAAGCTTCCAAGGTTAACTTCTCCATCTTGCCATCAGTGTTGACAATTAGCTTTTTGATAGTGGTGGAATTGAGCCTGAAGGTAGTTCTTGCGATCGCCATTTGAGAAAAGGGAAAGGGTTTCTTTTGAGAGAAAGGAAATTAGGGTTCTTTGCTTCTGAATTAATTGAAATTCGTAAAAGCAGGCAACTTCTCTCTTCAACTTCTTTAGCTTTTATGGACCTCTTGAAGTGGCATTGATACGTAGCTCTCGCATAAAGAAAGATAAAGTTTAACGTTGAGATTAACACTTAACAAACTGACTTAATAAAATGGGGAGTTTAATAGTAGAAGATTCCAATTAAAAAACACATCTTTTTGAAAACGTGAGTTTTGAGTTCAACCGCGAAACTGAATCTCACAACATTACATTAAAAATTAAATAGTGTTGAATACGTGTTACCCCATTTGGCTAAATTTGATTTCCAACACTTAGCCAAAATTCTTGAATTTCTTTCTTCTTCTTCTTAGTGGGTTCCCCATTCCAATAAGCTACCTTAGATCATTAAATTGCTCCTCGGATAATGGTTTGGTGAATATGTCAGCATGCTATTCCTAAGAAGGAACATACTCCAGCTTGATATCTCCCCTAAGCACATGATCCCTTATGAAGTGATGTCGAATATTGAAATGCTTCATCCTACCATGTTAAACTAGATTTTTGGATAGGTCAATTGCGCTCTTGGTATGACACATAAGTTCGAGACAATTTATACCATAATCTTCTAGTTGCTGCTTAATCTATAGTAGTTGTACTACGTAGCTTCTTGCTGGCATGTACTCAATTTTGACTGTACTCAATGTAGTAGAATTTTGCTTTGTGCTATACCATGAGAAAAGACACTCAAGTCCATTGTCAAAACCATGCTTTATTTAACTACTAAGTATAACAAGTTTGACAGACTTGTCCACTCAACGGACTTGTCCACCAAGTTTGAACGTCTACTCCAGACTTCTATTTATAGTTGAAGGCCTTAGAATTAGCCGTTGCAAACTTCTCTTCTTGACACCTCTTCAACATCTCTTATCTTTAAATCTTTCAAATGTTCCCATTAGAGATAAATTTCAGGACGTTTAGAGATAGAGATTTCGAATGTTGAAGTGCGAGATTAATCCATTATCAAAAACTCATTTATCTTCAAGCAATCAATTCTAATAGAGAGGCACATGATTTTCAATGTGGAATTTTCCTATTCATTAACTTGCTGATGTTGGAGAATTGCACTGAGACATTGAGAAACGGCACATGTCAGAGGATTCCTTTTATCTTGGACTTTATTGAGGAACCTCCAACATTCCATACTGACACCTTTTTGTTTGGGAGGACCACTGGAATATCTTTTTTAATTTTAGTGCTTTTTCTCTTGAAAAGCATCAAGGTATATTCTGTTTCTCATAAAAACCGTTAGTAGAATAAGTATCAAATATTTCACTAAGTGTCAAAGGTACACAGCTTTTATTTCAACATGCTAACTCAGCATAGCTGAGTAAATATCTTATAAACTATGTAATACTCAGCTTAACTCAACTTTTCTTACTCTAAGCCATAGCATAATTAATTACTTAGTAAACTGAGTTGTTTTCCCTAAAACAAACTCAAGTAAACTTCATTAATTAAGAGTATACTTAGTACTCAATTAATTTCACTATCCTAGTTAGTTTTTTATTTCCAAAATGTTTAATTATTATGCAATACTATTAATTTAGGTTTAACACAAACTATTGAAAGCATTGCAGCAAACCGCAAAAGTCAGAAGTAGAGATAGTGATCTTCAGTTGAGCCTTCATATCAATGATTCTTGGGCATAGAGAGTGCATTAACTTAGCTATGAACTCAATATATCTTGAGTCATACATCCTAGCTATGACCATTTGATTGATACAGCGCTGCATGTCATTGACTTTATCCTTTATCAAGTTGAGCTCCTTTTGCATAGAGAGACCAGTATCTAGGTCAAGAAACTCAGTTGGCTCTAGGAACAACTTGTCCAAGCCTCGATGAGAGCAATCTATCCTTTTGAGACTCTATCGTCAGTGTTATTGTTGATAAGATTGCAGGTAGACTCCATCTTCTTAGCCAAAGAATCAAGGTCTAGCGATGGTTTTTCAACCTTCTTCCTAGTCTCTTCTACCACCTTCAGCACGTAATCCAACTTTATCTTGGTTAACCATTAGCCTTGACATAGACTCCAGCACCTTAGCCATGCTTTGACCAATGTCCTTTGTGGTCTCTACTTCTTTTTGCACATCTTCAAGCTTTTTGTCCTAGCTCCTCTTTATTTTTGCCTACTTCTCTCTAAACTAGTAAAAGTGTGTCGCTTAAGTCACCAAAGTGGTGTTCAAGCTACTCAGCTGCTTAGCAGTAGTGTCAGTGCTACCTTTCATCTTTCATCGCCAAACTGCACTGAGCTATGCTGTAGAATTAGATAGCCCAGTTAGGATTAGAGCCATCTTATCCACTAAACATTTGGTGCTCTCCTTCATCAAGTGGTTGCTAATCGCAAACAAGCTCCTCTAAATATTCTCAAACTCTTCAAAGTAGATGGATTTAGAAGGAATACTTAAGTATTCCTTGAACTCCAAATTTTTTACCTTAGATTTAGTGGACAAGTCTGTCAATTCTTGAGACATCACCACACAGCTTACTACTCCATCTAACTTAGCATCAGTTTTAAGAGAGGGGAATGCTTCCTTGGGAGCTCTTAAATCTAAGCTAACAGAAATGTATCAGCCAAGTCCATTTTGACTGGCTTGCTACTAGATGGAGATGCTTCATTGGCTGTAAAATTTGCATTAGCTCCTTCTTCGCTTGCTTTTCCATGCTGAGTGTAGTTCTTAGCGTTAGTTTCTTCCTTAATAAAGGGTTTAGGCGAGCAGAGGATGGTTGTGAAGAATGACTTTGTTCAAATGTTTGTACTCTTAAAGAAATGGGATTGGGTTTGGTTTTTACAAGGGAAGGAATTTTTGTGGTTTTAGAATTTAGTGAGGGAGAAGAGGTGGTATTTTGAGTGTGAGAAAGGGAAGTTGGCGTATATTCAAGAGAATTTATAGGATTTTAAGACAAAGGAGGAGATTTCATAGGAGTAGTAGGAATTTCAGAATATACAGGAGTTGGGATGGAAGGATTTATAGAAGAAATTAGGGTAGGATTTAGAGATACTTAGTGGTTGGCTGTTTAACCCAAGGATCGGTTAGCCTTAGGTAACTCAACTTAAGTAGAAGAAGACACAAGCTGAGTGAAAGTTGGCTTAGGAATGTTGGGCTCAGGGAAGAGCAGGTTCTTCCTAGTATATTATTTCTACTTCTCCGCCAACAACCTCTTCATCAGTGCTCACCACTTGGATATTGCGCTTGCCAAAGTAAGTGGTGGTAGAGCGCTTTCACTAAGAGCCCCTTGCTTTGAAAAGTACTTCCTCCACATGGGTTATCATTGTTGTACAGAAGGTTTTAGAATCCTTTTCTCCTTTCTTTGAGGTCCCCTACTCCTCAGTTACTTCAATCATCTCCAGCTTACGCTTTCTTTGGATCAAGGTTTCTTCCTTGTCCTCTACGTCCTCTTCCTCTTCACTTTGTTGTCTTGCCTCAGCTTCTCATTGAGCACGAGTTTTTAGCTTTAAAGAATTTCTTTGCCTAGCTTGTGGTTGGGTAGGCGTGACTCCAGCCCTTTCTTTTGCTGGAATGGCTCTTACTCATTAAGAGCCAGTTTTTGATTTAAAAGAGGAAGCTGTGGAGGTGGTTGTTGGGAGTGCTAGACATGATGTATGCCTTATAGATAATTAGGGTGATATATCTTTATTAGCTATAATGTACAAATGGTTTCAAATAGTTATTAATAATAATTAAGGCATCTTTGTTACTTATCAGTACTTTTTGTTTATTTATGCATCTCATTGGTATCATATATGTATAGTATTAAATATGTATATGCACATTGATAAGATAATGTATAGGCTTACTCCTTGGATTAGATCTGAGAATTGCACATACGTGTTATTATGAATAGTCTAAATATCCCTAGTCATAGTTTCATTAAGATTGGACATCAATGAAGCAGACAGACTAGCATGTATAGGCTTACTCCTTGGATTAGATCCAAGCAGCCAATCTTACAAGCTGAAGGTGGTACCTTCAATTAACACATGAATGTATTCGGGTGATACATTGGAGATCGCTATAAGATAGAAGCTTAGAAATAACTATATCCATGTGTTGGTGTCATGTCTTATTATAGTAGTAATACACGTATCCTTAGACCTGAGATACTGGTTTACTTGTGTAGGAGTTGCTATACCTTGGGTTATACTTATTCATACCCTGGCGATGAGGATAACATGGGTGACTACAGATATAGTGATGATCACATGTTGGTAAGCCGTGTAGTCAAGTTGGGATCCATCACTCCTGATATAGTAATATAATGGGAGATGTACCTTAGGGCCCCTTGTTGAAGTCACACTCTCATAAACCTCTGATCAGAGTATAGTATTGATAGAACAGGATTCTAGTCAATACTGATTAATAATGGCTGAGTGGTGTTCTTCATGAACAAGTCTAATTCTAGGATATCTATGGCTATTACATGAGCTAACACTTAATCTGAGCTCAACAAACTGAATGGTACATAACCTAATGAAAGGAGTGTATTGTATTGGTTACTACTGTAGCATCAGATCAAGTCACAGGTACATGACATTCTAAGTATTGGGGGATCATACGCCTTTGCTAGAAAGCCCATTTGAACATCTAGAGCTATCGAGTTCCATATCGGTCTGGAACACTGAGCCTAAAGGTTCCCGGATGGGAAGCCAAGTTTTGGTTAACCTCTAGCGGCTCAATTCTTTGGGATCCTATGAGGTCACACATTTTGGGCCTTTATCGGACTAACTAAAGAACCTATAGATTGGGTCTATGTCGAAAATATAAGTTGTTGAATTGGTTAGAAGAATTATTGATTGGTTGGACCGAATTAATAATTGAAGAGAATAAAGAGGAAATAGGGAAAAATTACACAAAGCGAAGAAAGGAAATTATTCCCGTTATGAGTGGGCCCCAAATAAACACGAGTTGTTCAAAGTGGAGCCTTCACAGCTACCACGTGAGCTAAAAAGGTCGCTATCAAGCTCACGTGCGCTAGCGGGCTATAAGCGCTGGCATGCATAGGCCGTGAGCCCGTACTTGTGGTGGCAAGGAAAGCCCGCAATCGGTTTCCTTGCGCAACCTAGTTGAGTTAGCCTGCGGGTCACCATGACCCGCACGGCTAACCCGATTAGGGTGGGATGGGAATATTTCCATCCCACCTAGTAATTAAGGGGGAGTCTAACACTCTCTCCTTTCTCTATATATAAACCTCTAGTTCCTCTTTATTCTACACATACAATTCTCTCCAGCTTAGTTTTCTCTTTGAGTTAGACATCTCTCTTCGTTCGTTGTGAGAGATCCTCCATGAGTTTATAAAAAACAAACAAATAATTCTTTTGAAGGCTCTTTCTAAAGTGAGCCTTCTCGGTTTATTTTCAGGTTGGTCTTCGATCAGTGTAGAAGCTACTATTTGCTAATGGGTTCTTCCTCAACGAGGTTTTGGTCAGTGAATATCCATGTGGATTAATCATAGAGGCTCTCGTAGTTTGGAAGCTCGTATTAACGAAGTTCTGCTGAATTGCTCAAAGGGAGCACACTCACCAAAAGAGATAAAGCATGCATCAGCTGGTAATGCTCTAAAATTAGATGCTAGGTTTCTTTTATAAGCTTTATAAACCTAAAAGCATCTATGGAATGTTTTAACCTAGATTATATCAATCATGGTAGCTTAGGAGATCCTTAGGTTAATTTTAAGTTTTGAAATTCTTCCTTGCAACTTTTACATATTCAATTACTGTTTTGATTAACCAGTAGGAAGTTGCTCCAGTCGAGTAGATACAGGAACATCTTCATTGGTCTCCTCGCCAGATCCCTCGAAATCTACCAAGAATGCATCTTCATCCTCCTTCGGCATAGCTTTTGGGAACATAATTGGTTCCACTCTAGCCTTCTTCAACTTGAGTTCTTTGGCCTTGGGAACCTGCTTATACTTTAGCATGTTAAAATGAGGTATATCCAGCACCTTCTTCATTGGAATCACCCTCTCTCATGTGCCACCCAAGAATGGGGCAATGTCCAGCCGCACTGCCTTCATCAGAGCGGTACTGAGGTAACCATAATTGTATAGGGTAATAACTTTGGTCAAGTGATGCATAAGCAATAATGGCCAATTAAGTTACTTGCCTTCTACCATATGGTAGACCACACACCTCTCAAAGTAGGTGCAGCTACTAAGGAACCCCATCTTGGGTAAAACCTTCTTCATAAGCAACATGACAAGCTCTCGCCTCCCAGCTCATTCCTAATGTAGCTATCTTTCCAGACCCACTATATGAGGGAAGCTCCCATTCTGCTAGGACTGCTACCACCTCCACATCTCTAGTCCTTCTTAGAATAGTGCCTTTCAAAGGTATATTTAGCAAGTTGGCCACCAAATTGGCTCATATCAGAAATGACACATTGTTGAACTCTACCATTAGTACATCTTCAAAACCCTCAATTGTGTAGAGAGTGGAGTAAAACCCCTTGATTAGGCTTTTGATTACAAGACCTTCAAGTTGGAGGAACTGGCTGAGATTTTATTGCTTGATGAATGTGTGCATGAACCTATCGAGAAGGAAACTCTCATAGTTCACTTCAAACACTAGACCGAAATCCAGATATTAAACCCACTCAACTTTGGAGAAGACAATTCCAGATGGAAAGATAAACTTCTACCATGAACCGTCAATATACACAAACATCTTCTTCTTTGATTCACCTTGGAGTTTCAGAGTACTTTTGGTAAGCGCCATTTGCAGATGAGAGTAGTTTGAGAAGAGAAATGAATTTAAGGTCCTTTTGCAGAGAATGATTAGAATTCCAGAAGCAAGTAACCTCTCTCCCTTTCAAACTTCAACATTTATAGACTTGCTCAACTTGCACAGATACATGCCGCCTCCACAACAAAGAATAAAAATCAATGCTGAGATAAACACTTGATTCACCGACTTAGTAAAATGGTGAGTTTAACAGCGAATGGTTCCAATTCATTAACATGTCTTTTGAAAAGTGTGAAATTTGAATTTTAACCGTGAAGCTGATTCTCATAGTGTTAGTTTAAAAAGTAAACAGTGTTAGACACGTGTTACATCATTTGACTGAGTTAAGATATGCTTTCCAAAACTCTGCCAAATTTCTTGATTTTTCCTTCACATGGGGTTTGCTATACCAATAAGCTGCATTAGAATGATAAACTATTATTTGGGCAATGGTTTTGTGAATATGTCAACTCACTGCTCCTTAGAAGGAACATACTCTAACTTGACATCTCCCCTTAGCACATGATCCTTTATAAAGTGATGTCTAATATTGACATGCTTCATCTTGCCATGTTGAATTGGATTTTTGGATAGGTTAATTACACTCTTGTTATCACACATATCTTCGAGACACTTAGACTTTATACCATAATCTTCAAGTTACTGCTTAATCCATAGCAATTGTACTATGCAACTTCGTACCACCATGTACTCAGCTTCAACTATACTCAGCGCAACATAAGTTTGCTTCTTGCTATACCCTAAGACAATGCATTCTCTAAGGAAATGGCATCCTCCTGTGGTGCTTTTCCTATCGAGCTTGTCTCTACCATAATCACCATCTGTGAATGATCTTGGAGTAAAATCCAGACTGTTAGGATACCACAGACCTACATCAAGAGAGCCTTGTAAATACTGGAGAATCCTCTTTACAGTTGCCAAATGAGATTCCTTAGGGTCAGCTTGATAAAGAGCACAGCAGCACACAAAATACTAAATGTTATGCCTACTATTTGTAAGATAAAGAAGAGTGCCGATGATTCCTCTATAGAACTTGCTATCTACTAGCTTGCTAGCTTCATCTTTACTTAAGATAGTATCTGTGGCCATGGGCTTTGAATGCTCCATATCAAACTTCTTCAGGATTTCTTTGGCATACTTTGCATGACTTATGAAGATTTCATTTTCAACTTGCTTGATTTGAATTCCAAGGAAAAAGTTAAGCTCTCCCATCATGGAAATTTCAAACTCGCTCTTCATTTATTTGTTGAATTCTTTACACAGCTTATCATCAGTTGCTCCAAAAATGATATCATCAACATGAATTTGGACAGGCAACACATCTTCTCTCCTTGGACTGATAAATAGAGTTGTATTTGCTTTTCCTCTTTCATAGCCTTTGCTGATTAGGAAATCAATTAACCTCTCATACCAAGATCTTGGGACTTGCTTCAATCCATAGAGAGCTTTCTTCAGTTTAAAGACATGCTTAAGATTCTTCGGATCTTCAAAGCTTGGAGGTTGGTGGACATACACTTCCTCTTGAATGAATCCATTCAAGAATGCACTCTTAACATCCATCTAAAACAACTTAAAGTTCATATAAGATGCAAAAGCACACAAGATTCGAATAGTTTCAAGCGGGGTTACAGGAGGATAAGTCTCATCATAATCTATGCCTTCTTATTAATTGTAGCCCTGAGTAACAAGCTTAACCTTGTTCCCGACAAGAATCAACAAGCTTGTTCTTGAAAACCCATTTGGTGCCAATAATTGATTTCCCTTTAGGCCTAGTAACTAGATATCAAACACCATTGAGTTTGAACTGATCCAGCTCCTCTTGCATCACGATTATCCAATAATCATCTCCTTTACCATCTTCGAACTTCTTGGGTTCAATTAATGAGATGAAAGCTGGATGGCTCAACATTCTACTAAGCTGACTTCACGTTATTACTGGATTAGAAATTTTATCAACAATGTTGTCAAGTGGATGGTTACGATGAGTTCTAATTTCCCTTGGCAGATTCAAATCTATAGTTGGAGAGTCAGCAGTTGGTTATTGAGCCTGAGGTTGATCTTCGCCATCATTGAAGTTGATTGAGAGATCATCATTTTCTTTGACTTCGTCAACTTTAGGTTCTTGTGCTATGTTAGGTAGTATAGAGAGTGGCATGTTGAGTAGATTTGCTTCCTGGGCTACTCCTTCATCATCATCAGATGGTTGTCTATCTGCATTGTTAGTTTCATCGAAATCCACATGCATAGACTCCTCTAATAGGCTTATTATTTTGACATAGATTCTATATATCTTGCTATTAGTTGAGTATCCCTTAAAGATTTCATTAGCTTAAGCTTACCTAGCTACTCTTTGGTGTTAAGAATAAATCACCTATAACTAAATAACCTGAGATGACCAATCTTAGGCTTGCGCCCTCGCAAAGCTCATAGTGTGTCCTCTCTAGAATTGGGTGAATTAAAACCCAATTCAGGATATAACAGGTCGTGTTACCAGCTTCTCCCCAGAAGTACTTTGGTAGATTTTTATCATTCAACATGGATCGAGCCATCTTAACTATGGTTTTGTTCTTCCTTTCTACAACCCCATTTTGTTGAGGCATATAAGGAGCAGAAAAGTTATACTCAATGTCATATGCTGAACAGAATTCTTCAAAATGAAAATTTTTGAATTCACATCCATGATCACTTCGAATTCTACTGATTTTATTTCTTATTTCGTTCATTATCTGATTACTGAGTTTGACAAAAGATTCATATGTTTCATTTTTGCTACTCAGCAAGACTACCAAGTGAATCTCATGAAGTCATCCACAACCACCAACGAAAATCTCTTACCACCCATGCTAATAGGTTGAACTAGGTAGAAAAAATCTAGGTGGAGGAGCTCCAACGGTCTCTTAGTTACTATGTGATTAATTGAACTAAATGACTTCTTAACTTGCTCACCGAGCTGGCAAGCTAACCAACATTTATCCTTCTCGAAGCTGATACTAGGTAAATGATAAGTGTATAATTACACTTATTATCACATTAATTTCACACATTAAACATTATAGTTTTAGTCATTTTTATACTTCATATAAAAGATTTCACGTGGTATGTAGTTGTTTTTTATGCAAATGCAGATACTAGGTAAATCTTGGGAGTAAAATGATATAAAGTGGAATTCTATGAAAAAAAGAGTGAAAAAGGTGCAAAAAGATGTGTGGAACTTAAAGATTTGGCTTAGGATTGAAGCTGTCGAAGATCAGTGAAATTACAAGAAGAATTCTGAGTAAAACTCAATTCACGGTCACGATAATCATTTGCAGTCATGACTTGTTTACTTCAGAAATAGAAGTCTACCAAAGATTCACGATCGCGACATGCGTATCACGGTCACGACTTGGATGGTTTTCTAGTATTATCTTCTTAACTAACAACCGCCAAATAAGCATAATCAACCGGCATCAACCGCCATTAACTACCAACGAATAGACGCCTATCAGGAGTCAACCAATCATGAAAAGGTGCTTATCCAATGTGGATTATATCAAAGCTTCTCAACCAATCATGATGAAGAGATGTAATCTTTCACCAATGGACACAACCCTTCATTTGGATGGACACAACCCTTCGAACTCTATAAATAGGGCTCCATTATATCACAATTTTGTAGCATTGGATGTGCACAAAATTAGAGTGCAAATAAAGAGTCACGTATAGTGTGTGTGTGTGTGTGTAGATAGATTCGCTACGTTCTTAAATGTTAGTGAGAAAAATGTTTAAGTGATTCGAATCCTTGTTTCGATCACTAGATTTCTCTATATTCTCGAGCGATTGTTGTATAAGTGTACTTGCAAATCACTTATCAATAAACATTTTGTTTCTTCAATATTCGTTTGTTCGATATTCGCAAAGAATAGCATCCTAACAGAGGTTCTGTACGAGCCGAGACCAAATTCAAAGCAGACATAAGAATTGTGGGAATTGATGACTCCCATTAAAGAGTGGATACGGTTTGATCAACTTTAGCTCTCACTTGCATACCTTACAACTTTGCTTTGCGTTCTACTTGTACTTTCTATTTTGAAGTTTACGATATGTCTATGTGTCATAATGCGTATTTCGTGCTAAGTCTTTTATGTTAATCAAGTTATATGCGTTGGAGTTAATTTTAAGAGTAGTTTCAGGATTAACAATATCGTGTATAATCACTAGATCTATGATATAATGCTATTTAGTGAGCCAAAATTTTTGGAATGGTAACTTGCTAAATGTGGCTATGTGAGAGCGACCCGCACTAAGCATAGTATTGATGTTGTCTAGGTTTTCATAATTGTCTTGTTTCATTTTCACTAGGTTTAGAAAAGTTATTTCATGTGTTACTCTGCGGTGAATCACTGAACATCTGAGTGTTTTGAACCGAGTCTGTTAAATTAGTTTAGTTAGTTGTAACATCTTTGTTGAACTTGCATGTTTTCTCTACTATACTTGTTCATAGTGAAGATTCTATATATTTAGATTCTCTAATCTTCCAAATCTATATTTACTCAACTTTTCATTGTAATCTTCCTATCCAAAAATCTCAAATCTATTTTTATTTTCTTTTACTTTGTCTTCCTTTGTTATTCCTTAGACATGGTTCCTTCCCTGTGGGTTCGATATCTTTTAAAACTACATCGCAACTGTATACTTGCAATTATCATCATTTTTCTATTTGATAAGAGGTATTGACATCACCTACATTTTTCGTGAACAAGTTTTTGGCACCATTATTTGAGGATAAGCCTTACGAAATAAGTGTAGCCAAGTCTCACGAACAAGTTCTTGGAACCATTAGTTATTAAACTTATCAATGGAAAAGTGGTGAATAGTAAACCCACAACTATTTTTTACCAGTTTGGATAAATTGTTCATATTTATATGACCCAACCTTCTGTGCCAAAGCCATGAATTATCTTCCTTAGATATAAGATAAACATTAGTGGATCCAAGGATAAATCAATTATATATACATTATTGATTCTAGGAGAAAAGAGTATAGTTGAGTCAGTCTTACAATCAATAACCTAGCAACCTATTGAGTCGAATGTAACCTTTCTACCTTTGTCAAAAAACTAAGCTACACTTAGCAAGTTGCACTTGAGTCCTTTGACTAGAGAAACCTCTTAGATTGAAGGAGAGACACTAATAGTGCCACAGCCACAATCTTTCCCTTTTGGTTATCTCCGAAACTGACACTTCCATTTCTTTTACGCTCCAATGAGATGAACCAACTTTCAACTCCTGTCATATTCCTTGAGCATCAGTTATCCAAATACCACATTCTAGAGTCATCAGCGGATCTAAGGCTTACCTACAAAATAATAACGATGTCTTAGGTACCCATGTTCTTAAGTTGGGTCCTCCCTTGTTAGTAGTGCTTAAGTTACTCCAGTCGTACTCGTCATAATAACCATTTTTATGCCTACAAAGAACTATAGCATGTTCATCTTTGCCACAAAAACCACATACCATTTTTACTTTGGGCTGGCTCGCTTTCGTCTTTTTAGAGGAATTCTTCCTCTTAGAATTGTGATTTTGGTTACTCGAAGTTTGACTGTTGGCTGGAGGAGGAACTCATTCCTTCTTCAAAGTTGTTACCTTAGAAGTCAACTCATCTAATTGCTTAGTGAGCTTGTTGTTTTGACATTCATGATACTCAAATTTTTCTTCAAGAATGCAGATATCAAGAGATAAGGAAACAGTGGTGTCTTCCTGATCTTCACTAGCACTTTGATGTTTTTCCTTGACTTATTAATCATCTTTATAACATCAAAGAGTACTTGAGCAAACTCTTCAATGGACAAAGGGATTTCAGAATATACCTCAGCTTAAGGGGATTTCCCTTTGCTATGGTCAGCTTCAAAGTTAGTAGCGGATTGGTTGCTCTTGGAAGCAAATGCTGAGCACTCACCCTTTTGATTCTCTATCGACATTAAGCAAAGGTTGGCTAAATCTGTTACTTCTTCATCGGATGATGAAGATTCTTCATAATCACTCCATGTGGAAGTAAGTGCCTCATTCTTATATCTATCCTTCTTGGACTTTGGACAGGATGACTGGATATGGCTTTTTTCACCAAATCCAAAGCACTTGATGTCGTTTTTGTGTTCCTTCTTGAGTCGTTCCTCAGCTCCAGGCCGATGCTGAGTTGACTTGTTTTTAGCGGGAACCTTCTTCTTGTTGAACTTCCCATCCTTCTTCATAAAGCATTTGAAACGCCTGGTCAGAAGGGTCATTTGCTCATCAACATCATAGCTAGTGGATTCATTAGAGGAATTAGCTTTCAAGATAATGGCTTTGCCCTCTTTCCTTGCCTCCACTCCTTTTAGAGTTAATGGTATATTTCCTCAAGGACATTTCTTTAAGTCAGCAAAGTTCCTATCAGCTCATCATAGTTGTAGGTCTTCAGATCATGAGCCTCCTTGATCGTGCTCTTCTTAGCATCCTACTCTAAGGTAAGAGCGGAGAATCTTCTTCACCATCTCTTCTTTGGTGAACTCCTTGTCTAATCTTTTCAATTCATTAATGATTTTAATGAACCTAGTATTCATTGTCTGAATACCTTCATTAGTGCCCATCTGGAACATCTCATACTCTCTCAA
The DNA here is from genome assembly GCA_949673415.1 of Euphorbia schlechtendalii. Lineage (NCBI taxonomy): Eukaryota > Viridiplantae > Streptophyta > Magnoliopsida > Malpighiales > Euphorbiaceae > Euphorbia > Euphorbia schlechtendalii. Next base: position 6,850 of record CATIWQ010018677.1, on the reverse strand, counting down.
CATGAGATTGATCTTCGATTCCTTGACCTTATCAATCCCCTCCTAGGCAATCTCCAACTTCTTCCAAATTTTATGTGTTATCTCGTAGCCCGAGACCTTGTTAAACTCTGTAAGATTTAGCGCACAACGTAAGTAATTGATGGTTGCGTCATTGTCTTTGAGAAGCCTTAAGTCAGCATCATCATAATCCTCTAGGTCAACTGGTACATGTTCCCTATTCCTAACTATGGAAGGAATTCTAGGGCCAAGCTCAATAGCAAGCCAAGCTTTCATGCTTTGTGATTGGATGAAATTTTTCATGCGATTTTTCCAAAATGTGTAATAATTACTGTCGAACAAAGGTGGCCTGGTTACAAACATTACTTCTTTAAGGAGAACTATCTATCCTAAGCTAGAATTGAAACAATTGTTGTCCATTTGGGATCTTTAGCTCAAAGATGATTAGTTTATAAGCTGAGCACTGGTCTGATACCACTTGTTGGTCCTAAACGGCTTTAAATAACAGTAAAGGGGGGTGAATGTAGTTCTTGGCTTCTTTTTTATGTTTGTAAAAATCCTTTTAACAAGTTATGTTTTTAGATGCGTGTTGAGTTTATCATGCTGAGCTGGGTCTAAAAACTATAAACTGCTCAACTTTACTGGTATAGTTTATCTTCAATCGCTGTTGAGTACTTTACTCAACTTAAATTGGTTTTCAAAAACACTAATAAAATAGAAAGAATGATGAATGAGATCAGGTACGATAATAGCAAACAAGTAAGGTTAGAACTTTTACACCTGAGATTTATCCTAGTTCGGCCCCTAGCCTACCTCCAGTCCTCGGATTCCTTTTCTGAGCATTAATCCACTAGTGATTTGTTCTTTCCTTAGGTGGAGAAGCATTTACACCGAGTAGACGAGATTACAGAAAGTATCTTCCTTTCTATCTACCTCTCAACTTAGTTTTGGTACCCTTCCTAAACTGGAACTCAGATTTATCAAAGAAAATGCAAATAGAGGAATTCAACTTATAGAAACGTTAGATCTTTTACAAGGTTAAATCTTAAGTACTATTCTCTTAATTAAAAATAGATTTAGACAATTTGTATTTGCTAATTGATTAATTTGGAATTTCTGAAAGCTGGTAGTATTTGAATAGAGTTTAAGCTCTTTTAGAAATTCAAGGTGATTCACCAAGTTTGAACATCTGCTTGAATCTTCTATTTATAGTTGACGGTCTTAGAAGTAGCCCTTGCAAACTTCTCGTCCTAAAAGCTTTCTCAATTTCTCTTCTCTTCAAATCTTTCAAATTTGCCCATTTGAAAAAAATTCCAATACGTTTAGATACATAGATTTAAACGTTGAAGCGCGAGATTAACTCGTTAATCTAAAGCATCAAAAACTTATTTATCTTCAAGCATTTCATTTTGATAGAGAGGCACGCGAGTTGCAAGGTGGAATTTTGTAATTCGTTGACTTATTGACATTGTAGAGTTGCGTGGAGTCACTAAGAAGCGGCGCATGTCAGATGATTCCTTTAGTCTTGGACTTTAGTGGGGAATCTCCAACATTCCACATTGAAACCTTTTGGAAGTGAGGACCACTAGAATATCTTTTTTAATTTCAGCACTTTTTCTCCTGAAAAAGATCAAAGGAATATTATGTTTCTTAGAGAAACCATTAGTAGCATTTCTATCATTTAATTCTCTATGTGTCAAAGTAACTCAGCTTTTATCACAAAAGCTTACTCAGCTTAGTTGAGTCTATATCTTTATAAACTATGTAATACTTGACTAACTCATCTTTTCTTACTCTAAGCCATAGCTTAACTAATAACTTAGTAAACTGAGTTATTTTCCCTTAAACAAACTCAAGTAAACTTGATTAATTAAGAGTTTACTTAGTACTCAATTAATTTCACTATCCTAGTCAATTTGTTATTTCTGAAACATTTTAAGTATTGTGAAGTACTATTAACTTGAGTTCAACAGATCTAATCCAAGGAGTAAGCCTACACATGCTAGTCTGTCTGCTTCATTGATGTCCAATCTCAACGAAACTATGACTAGGGATATTTAGACTATTCATAGTATAATGTGTGTGCAGTTCTCACACCACATAGCTCCCACTATGTCATCGCACTTTCATGCTATGAAGTACTCATGGACTTTGTATTATCAATGAGCATATATTTAATACCACACACGCACACACATGCGCTTACACACACACACGTTTATATATATATATATATATATATATATGAGATACATAATTTAAATAAACATTAATTAACAACAAAGATGCCTTTATTATTAATAATAGTAATCTAAAACTGTTTGTACATTATAACTAATAAAAATATATCACCCTAATTGCCTCTAGGGCCTACATCATGTCTAACAATCTCCCACTTACACTAGAGCCTATTACCCATGTGCTTCATGCCATACTCATTAACATGATGGTCATGCCTAACTTGAGTCAATGACTTCATTAGCCCATCCGCTAGATTCTGATCTGTAGGGATTTATTCTAAACTTATATCTTTTCTAGCTACTGTCTCCTGAATGAGATGGTATTTACTGAGTACGTGTTCATTTCTCTAACGAGATCATGGTTTCTTTGCCTGAGAAATAGCTCCATTGTTATTGCAATACACCACTATTGGATTTCCAATCCTGGATACCAGACCGAGATCACTAATAGATCCCTTAACCCAAACAACTTGTTTAGCTGCTACAAAAGCAACCATATACTCAAATTCATTTGTTAAATCGACATTCGTATCCTATTTAAAACTTTTCCAAACAAATGCTTCTCAATTTAACATAAACACATATCTTGACTAGGACTTGTAATCATCCATGTCAAACTGAAAACTCACATTAATGTATCCCTTCACAAAGAGATCACTTTCTCCATAAACTTTAAAACATATCCTTTATCCTTCGTAAGTAATTGAGTATAGTTTTAAAGGCCATCCAATGCTTCTCACCTAGATCAGATTGAAATTTGCTGGTGATGCTCAATGCATGTAAAAATTCGGTTTGAGTGCATACCATAACATACATGATGGATCCTATTGCTGAAGCATGGGGTATTCCATTCATGTGTAGTCTCTCCTCTTTCATTCTTTGACACTCAGATTTAGAAAGGTTAATCCCATGAGACATTGGGAGATAAACCTTTCATGACTGCTCAAGGTCAAATCTAATATGTACTATGAGAAAGACCTAGCAGCCTTCTGGATCATCATGGCGTCGGCCTCGTGAGATGGGGCATGGGGTTTTCAAAAATTTGTTGTTTCATTATGGAATGGATTCCAAAGACTCGAGGCCTATACCTCTAGCCTACATTATACAGAGTCACCACCTAGATCAGCTTTTCAGGGAAATTCGGTACAGCATAGATCTGTTATACCTAAATGATACCGTAGTGTAGAGATTCGGATCCATATGAGTTTTCTTACTTCGTCGTTATTTAAGTCATATTAGGCAATTGGCTACCATTTTCCAATATTATGATATCCTATTCTAAATTGTTTTCAAGTTATATTTAGCATGCATACGGAAAGCAATAAATAAGTGCAGAAAGTAAACACGTAAGAAAGTAAATGTGCCTAGTCTAGGGGGGATTATTTACATATTTTAGGGATGGGGAATACAAAACTGCCTAAATAAAGAGATCTAGGGGAATGAATACATTAATATCCTATTATACAACCGATCTAACAAATACATAATTTTTATTAAGAAAAATGTGATACCCAAAGGAAAATAAATCCTAACGTACATCTAACCTAATCTACCTGTATTCACAAAGGTTAGTATGAAATATTTTCTTAACATAAGTACATGCTAGTGCACCATGTATGTTCAATTTGAGTTTTTGGAAGTCCCGTGTGGCCTAGTTAAATAAAAAGTTTTGACAAAGGTTCATGGTTTTCATTATAAAAATGATTCATTTCTATACAAATATGTTACTTATCTTATTAATGAAAATGCCGCATGTAAATTTTGTTGGGTCGGTTATCCGGGAACGGGGTTCTCTTTGTGGGGGTTTCCTAAACTTAATTATTCATAAATAAATGGAAGTAATAAATAATTCTAGGCCCATGAACATAATCATTATCTTTTGTATACGCTCCGAGGAAATTCAAATATAGAGGAAACCGATATTTAGATTTTCTCTCAGAATATATCCAAAAGATTAATATAAAATTATTATATTAATCTTGATATGTTTATGTAAATAAATTATTTTTGTTAATTAACCCATAATTAATGCATAATATCTAAACATTTTCTTTTTTTAAAAAAAAGGAGGTAAGGCCGACGTCGACGTTGCAATGTCGGTTTAGGCATTGGTAAAATTATTGGTAACATCAATACCAATGTAGGTAATATCGGTACCGACATCTTAGATCCAGACCTGTAGAAAACATAAAAAACAGCAAAAACAGAAAAACGAAAATCTGAAACTTCATATGATCATAACTTTTGCTATACTTAACCGATTTAGATGATCTTTATCATTCCAAAAAGCTTAAGATGTGTAGAATATGTTTATGTAAACAAAATACTCAAAAATATTTGAAATCATACCGCAATCCCTGAAAAATAGATTGGTGTGCAAAAACGAAAATAAACAAAAAGAAAATGAAACTTCAAAAAGAAAAATGTATAAATGTAAGCACAAACTCTAGGAACTTAGAGGCTTACTGCATATTCAAGAACCCACTTCTTCGAGATATGCAAAGTTCCTCTGGGAAACCCTCCTCGTTTCTTTGGTTGGTTGATAAGGTAGTTTGGCTTGAGAAAACCGAGTAATGAGGCAAGTGTTGCTCCACAAATTTAAAGTGAAATGATTTTTGTGTAGTCAGGGATTATGTTAATGGTTTCTTTACTAAATTTTATTGATTCAAGACTTAACAAATGTGATGGAAAGTAGCTTAGTAATTCATATGAACTAAGGACATGAAAATGCAAATTTCTCTTTGTTTTTGTCAAATGAACTCTCTTTTTTCAGAAAATATACTAATATTCTCTTTTTTTATGGTGTTCTTCTCCCCTCCCCAAAATGCAGAATGTGAGCCTCCTTTTATAGTGAGCTCCCTTCAATCCAAGTCAAAAAGCCTACACTTAGACTTTTTGACATTTTCACCATTTTCTCTCCACTAATGTCACTTCTAACATTATTGAGTGACTTTTCCAGCCACCTTAATAATGAGGTAGGTGACTGGTGTCAATTAGTGGGGTTAGGCCAATATTTTCCGGAATTCTGCAATTATTATGCTGCTACTGTCATAGCGACATCGATACCGATGACATAAAATGACATCAGTACCAATATCACAACATCGGTACTGATGTTAGTGACATCGGTACCGATATTAGAATATCGGTTTCAATGTTAGTGATATTGGTACCGATGTTAGTAACATCGGTGTCAATGTTGGATTTTTGGTCTGACTTTGGTTCAAATTGGACTTTGTTATTATTGAGGCGGCCTAAAAAAATATATAAGGTTGGTAAAAAACGAGGAATGCTTCTCCCGAGGACCTCCGAGACCTGTCAAAGTGGAAGACTAACAAAGAAAAATAAATTACAACTTCATCATCGAACTCGCGAGTGAGGATTAAAATCCCGTGCTCACAACAATCATGAATTTACTATCTGAAGAAAAGGAACATCATTTCCTATCAGTAATATCTTTTTTACTGTAACCTTTTACAACTAACCTTGCTTTATAGGTAATCACATTACCATCCATGTCAATTTTCTTCTTGAAAATCCACTTGCATTTTATGAGCTTAATCCCACTTGGAGCATCAACCAAGTTCCAAACATGATTTTCGTACATGGAGTCCATTTCTGACTTCATCGCTATAAACCTTTTTAGACTCTGAGCCTTCCATTGCCTCGTTGTAAGTCTTGGGATCATCATCCTCCATAAGGATGATATGCTTATCATCAGTAATGAAATAACCGTATCTCTTAATAGCGATTGGAGCCCGACCTGACCTATGCAATGTCGATGTTATAATAGGTTGTTCCATGCTTACACTTTCTTATCTAACAGGTGTAGTAACAATCAGTTGATTGTCTTTTTTATCTTCTTGAACGCCAGGCTCAAGATTGCTCCCACTAGCTTTCACAAGTATGTGTTGCTTCTCAAGGATCTGAGCATTCCTAGAAACAACTACCTTTTGTTCCTCGAGATCGTAAAAGGTATAACCCATAGACTCCTTAGAGTAACTTACAAACAGACACCTATCAAACTTAGCACCTAGCTTATCTAAACTTGTCCTCTTTACATATGCAGGACATCCCCAAACTCTCAGGTGAGAAAGAGCTAGTTTTTTACCATACGACATTTTGTATGGTATTTGATCAACTGATTTCGACAACACCCTATTTAGACTATAAACTACGCTCTCAAGTACAAAACTCCAAATGAATTTGCTAATTTCTGCTTAGCTCAACATAGACCGAATCACATCGAGTAAGGTTTGATTTCTCCTTTCAAACACTCCATTATGTTGTTTGGTGTATAAGGAGGTGTCCAACGGAATAAAATACCATTATTCCTTAGATATTCTTGAAACTCCTGGCTTAAGTATTCACCGCTAGGGATGTCAAAGAGTCTGGTTCGGTACGAGTAGTACAACCCCCATTCCGCACCTAATGCTTTTCGGGTGCAGGTTCGAGGATTACCCAGTTAGTGCTTTAGGGATTTTTTCACACCCATTCCACACCCGCGCGGGTATGTTAGGAAATAAATAACATAGTTGATATTTTGTTTATAAAAAAAATATTTGATACTATATACATACATACATATAAATATATATATATATATATATATA
>CATIWQ010018665.1:0-19189 GCA_949673415.1 Euphorbia schlechtendalii | reverse complement strand
AAGATGGCAAATAAGGCCTTCTCAAACTTGATGGAGCTAGAAATTGTGTACCTTACTGAACTAAGTGAATAATGTGAAGATCAGCCACCCGAAAAAATTACAGTCCTTGTCGGTTTCGGAGTGTGGCCAAATCACCACCATATCACCGTCGAAGTTGTTGCAAGGATTTGGGAGATTGAAGCTTATGAAAGCAAAATCACCACCATGCTTGATGTGGGAGAGTGTTCTGAAGTTGAGTGTACAATCACCGACCATGATGGAACTTATGAGACAGAAGATGATGAAGCGGACATGGATGCAGTGGAGGAGATCATGTTCCCTAAGCTACCGAAGTTATGCATTGGAGGAGAACATTTAATATGAGCAAAACAGATATAGTGAAGCAATACATAAGCATAAGCATATGGCATTTATGAGCACCCTTCATTAATAAAATATGGGTGCCTATTTATAGGCTAGCAAAGCTAGCAAATACAATATGAAATCTGCAATATATAATACTTCAAAATTTAAATCTTTATCAACTAAAAAACAAATCAAATCCTCACATGTATTATTTCTAATATAATCTAATCGTGGACTCCTTCAAATATGAAGCTTCTAGAGACAATTTCAACAATATTAAATGAGAACTGCTCTTTCTTTTAAGTGAATGCGTTGATTTTCACATAGAATATGCATCATGAATTACATGTTGAATGACATAAATATCAGTGATAACAAGGGGTGATGCTATAGGCTCTTTTGAGTAGGGTTACTCATGCTAAATTGGTTGTGGTGGGAGACTCGAAAACTGAAGAGAAATTCAGTGTGGGCAGTAGCATTGAGCTTGAGGAATGGCCAATGGACGAAACATTCATAGACTGTTCAGCTCTTTCCTTGTTGGACTATGAGATAGAACAACTCCCCGAGGAAAATGGATTTTCCAAGCATGGAAATGCTGCTATTGAGCAGAAAAACAAGTGCCCGAGAGGAGTCTGTTCAAAGGGAATTCACCAATGTTCCAGATAAATCTTTTCAAGGACTGGGAAAACTCCAGGTCGTATGTTTGACCCGTGGTATTTTGTCATTGCCGTCACTAGAAAGCTTAACAAGCCTCCGTTCTCTAGAGTTAAGATATTGCAAGTAGGTTGAAAAATCTGAAGCTGCTCGAGATCCTTAGCTTCTGTGGTTCTGATATTTATGAGTTGCCAGTTGAGATGGGAGAAATAAAACTTTTCAAAGTGTTGGATTTAACCAATTGTTATGTAAGCAGAATTCCTCTGAATATGATTCAGAACTCATCGCAACTCGAAGAAGTACATCCAAGGATTGGAAAGATGAAGAGGAGAATGCTAGTGTGGCCATTCTGTCATTTTGCCAAAACACTTTGTTTTTCCCAACCACAACTTGATCAGTTATCACCTTCACTTGTGCGATTGCGAAACTCCTGATTACGAGCCAAGTCTTAGATATCCAGAAGTGAGAACTATTTGCATGGTTCTTACTCAACCCACTGTTAGTGCATGCAAAGAAGTGTTTAACAATGTGTCTCGTCTCATATAGATTGGAGCGAGAAGGGTTTCAAAAACATTGTCCCGGATGTATATGAAGACTCACAATCACTCCACAGTTTATTATGTTTTGCTCTATCTTCGATTTTATGATATTTATCATCCTTAAAAAAGTTTCAAGATTTATTATTATGTGTATTCATTTTTTTATAAACCTGTAAATCCATATCAAAATAAATAAGATTACTTTTTCTAGTGGCATAATTTAATAGAGCGAATACTTTTCAGAGATTTGAAATCCAAACTATATTGGATTTCAACTAACTATAATTTCAATTTTACCGCATTTTTAAATTTATTAAAAAACATGTTTATGATTCTTCAGTAAAGAAAAATAATGTCACCTGCAAGCATAAAAAGAATTCCTTCATGGTAATGGATACCAAAACATAGCAGCCACAGTTGTTTCTTTCAATTTTTTTTTTCCTTCTTGAAACTTAACTGAGTTTTCAATATAAGATGAAATCCATCTACCGAAAATAAGTTTTCAGTCATCAAGAAAAAATGAAGACTTCAACCACGAATCAGGTCTTGCATCAACAAACAAAATAGCGATAACTTAAATACCCTATACCAACACCAAAAAAATGAGATATCTATACTGTAAAAACTCGTCAAAACTCTGTGAAGACCAAAATCTGTTTCCCTCAAAAAAGAATCACTAAGCTTGTAGCAGAAGCAAACAAGTTCATGGAAACTTGGTGGTTAAGAGAGAATTAGGTGCTGGAACTGGAATTGTGCGGTTGGCAGGAACACCATGAGGAATGTGAGTAGGTATGGCAAACAGAGGTTGCTGCCCTGAACCTATAAAAGGTGGTGGCGGTGGTGGTGGTCCACAAAATTGAAATGCCTGCCCTGCAATCCACCACGATTGTTTCAAAATTACCTTCTAGAAGTAAAAGATGTACTAATGTCTCCTTATTTACTTACTAGTAATAGTCTAATAGGAGTAAATTATGTTCATTATTATCTGAGCAGCAAGGTTTTCTTAATGTACATACTAATGCAACTATAAAAGGTTATAATCTCAATTTTTTCTTGCGTAACTAAAATAATGGTAGGCGCACATTAGTAAGTAATTACATGAAAGCTGGGTCTGTACCTTGGTGCTTAGGATATTGGAGCTGATGTGAAGTCAACATAGGCCTTGCAGATAGAGGTGAAACAGTTGCTGTACTCTGCACCAAATCCTACAATATCAAAACAAAAGCCAATCAGAATCAACTACAGCAAAATTTTCCAAAACCAAGATTAAGGAGATAAAACTACTTCAAGAACTCTGAATAAAAGAAATAGATACAAAATAAGCATCATACTCATGAGGATCGTTGGCTCTGTGATGAAACATTTTTATAATTTCAGTAAAAGGCAATTTTGTTAAATCATCAAAACAGTAACTTAGTAAAATGCAACAAGGCTAATAACAAACGAAATACTATCCCATTAATTTTAAATGTGCATGTACTATCCTTCACATTTAGCTCCAAAACATGTTGGAGTTCAAAAAAATACGAAAAACGGTTTAATTGCGATTGCTTTTAAGTTCACAGACACACATTGATTGAGGAAGGAATCTATGACATGTTAGTGCCCCATATTGTAGTGTAGACTAATAGCCTGTGCTTTGACACTAAAGTCTAAGAGAGCAGAACAAAATACCACTTTAATATTCTTTTGTCGTTTCAATTACAAAAACTTTCAAATTATCAATGTGCTTCAGTTATACTATGTTCTGGAAATCATATTTTACCTGAGGAAGGGGCTGCACATAGACAAGCTGCCCAAGCCGCCCAACCACAACCTATGTGAAAAAATAAACATCGGTGTCACATAAAACAATCTGCAGCAAACATATGAAGACGGAATAGTAGAATCCAAAAGTTAGCCACAGAAGGACTACTTCCTTCACTTACAGCTTGAGAATTTGAAGGCACATATGCTGGAGCAGCTTGAATTGCATGATACTGACTAGCATATCTCAGAGGCTGTGTCCTGCTCCCCACATGTCCAACAATCTGTACCAAAAAAAACAGGCAACACTTTAAGAACTGCTAGCAGCATGAATGAAATGAGTTACTGGCATTCAGTGCCTGTTTAAATGATACTTCTACATCATTGTGTCAAAATATTGTAAGTAGGTTTTCTAGATCTCCGCTGAAGAATAAACCCAAAATCTTTCTGATATACAAAATTGTCTCAGAGATCAACCTTTGTCCAACTCTTATAATCTGACCAAACAAAGACAAACTTAACAACTGCTTCAACAAAATTTTAGTGTGACTGAGAAATTCTCGAATTCCAATAATAGCTTTGTTCTCTAATTCATGGCGTTAACTAGTCTAGTTTTTTACTGAATCCTACGTTCTAAACCTAAGACCAAAAACAGGAGAAAAAATTGGCAGAGATGAAACAAAAAATTTTTTGCTCCACAATCAAAGCAGGAAACAAAAATAACACAGAAAATGCTTAAATGATAAAAAGTCAACAATGCATACAGGCTGTAATTGAGGACCACCGACACCATTTACAGGTGCAAAGGTAGGGTGTGGAGCAAACTTAGCAGGAACCGATGGTCGAGGAGCAAAAGCAGCTATTCCAATTTCTGGCTGAGCAGCAGCAGCAACCATGGGAGAGTTGCTTGGAACATATGCCATACCTCCAGCTGCTGGAACTGACACAGGAGTAGCAAAAGATGGACAGAAGATTTTTGCTCCAGGATTGAGCTTGAACTCCTGTAATACAAGTAAAAGAATTATTCTCAGAAATTGTGATAATTGAATTTAACAATCCCATGAATTTCTTGAGTACCTTCATCATCACCAAAAAGAAAATATTGCTATGAAACAAAAAAAATTGTACCAGGAAAATATGTATATCTATGCATCAATCTATCTTTACATGCACACATTTACAGATATAGAGTTATGCTTACTAGCAATTATTTAATATTTGTATACCCTTATACATTTATAAGGTGCTGTTATTAAGTGAGTGGTGCTTACAGTAGATCACCCAGGCAGGAAAATGAGAAAAAAGCGATAAAAAATTGTTTCAACCTTGGAGTTTTTAGCAGATTCTGAACTTTGTTGAGAGACCATATCAGCTGAAGCTTGAGAACCAACATGTGATTCTGAGGCTACATCGACCAGTGGACTCGCAGCAGTTAAAATGCTTGAGCAAACAGCATTCATAGAAGAGGCACCTGGAGACGCTAACCTCCCACAACCTTGATCATCCAATTTACTAGGAGGATCACAGAAAACTTTACTGGGCAATACCTTCACCGTATTTTGGCCTTCCTCAACAGCCTTTGCATCTGAATGGCTTGAACCTAATGCATATAGAGTATTTAGCAAACAAAACATGGCAGGCTAGGATGAACTAGACAATCAATAATGAGACAAAACCAGAACAGATAAAAAGAGAATTCTGATTGGAGACGAAATTAATATAAAATGTCAAGAAAAACAACTAGGATAATCTACCCAGAAGATGTTTTAAGTGTGAATTGCTTTTTATCATTACAGATGCAACATCAAAATGATAGTCGACCGACCACACAAGGCAAGCAACCATTCAGCTTACAGTTAGTCTTAACACCGAATAAAACTTTAGTGTAATAGTGTGGAATCCCATAGTATATGCTCATTGATTGTCATCATCAAGCTCATTTAGGAAGCTGAAGCTCTACCACATAAACAGGCATTTATTATTTACTCTTATACATAGTTGTTACAGGTGTGAGGTGTGCTGAGGAACAAGGCTGAATGACGCAGCCAAGGGGCTCAACAACAACAGATGCAAAGAAAAACCTACCGAGAACAATTTACATTCCTGTAATGCAATAGATACTGATAAATATGAAATAATAATAAATTTAATGATTTATAATCGTGCAATTATATCTCAAAATCTACCGAAAATCTAACAAGTACCTTTCATCTAGACTCTAGTCTATAGAGATTCTAGACTGAATAATAAAATCTGGCTTTTCTTTTTTTTCCTCCCTCTCTATTGAGTTTTTGTTTTGACGGCGGCTGCTAGAATTGTGTTTTGTTGTCTGCTCGTCTGTCTTTTATATTTTTTTATTATCCATCTTTCCATATATATTATAGGTTATGGACGGCTAAGATTAACACATGCAGTTGCATCTTAAACAAGTGGCTACATCTCCAAAGAAACCCTAAATTCACCCTTTTAAAGAAAGCCACACCTTTCTCAAAATCATCCACGCATGCGCGTGTCATGCCCCAATGACCGCACCTCACCTGAGACCAGGTGAGGCACTAGGCCTTGCACCTCAAGCACCCAACGCCTATGGCACACCAGTAACAACTATGCTCTGATAAATTATAATTTGGTACCAATCAAATTATGCATTTGGCATGCCAACTTACATATTGAGCTTGAGCTTTGTACTTCGTCATCCTGCATAAGAAATCTGCAAAAGTTAATCCCCCCATAGAAATATTGGAGTTCTTATAATCCTGAATTTCGTACAAGTATCTATCTTGTGTTTGTCAATACGTACACTCTTTTCCCTTTGAAGATCAAAGTTCCGCGAATGATGATCTAGAGGCCCCCATGACTGGTCCTCTCCAATCTGTCTGTCAGAAAATAAATAACAAGACTTGGAATTCGAATAAAATTTTTAAAAAAAAATTGATAAAATTTATTTGAAATTAAACAGTCAAAGCCAATTATAGTCATCACAAATGGGTAGGAGTCCACTCTACTGATAACATTGTTATCTAAGAGATGAATATTAGCAATTAAGTCATAAAGAGAAAGAACAATCGTGAACAAAAAAATTTTAAAAGCTGCATTTTCTTTCAATGCCAATGACATATGCTAAGAACCCTAATTCAATGGGGCCATCCATGCAACCATCAAGTTTAGTACAAAACATGGACAATGTAAGTAAGCCATACCTTCCAATAACTGAAGCATCAGCAGCTTCTTCACCCTGTTATGGAACACATACATCAGAAAGAAGAAAATAAGAGAATTTAGGCCATGAATTTAAATCTAGCGAACACATGCAACCTTGGAAAAGATCCAACCTCAGGAATCAGATATCCAAGTTGGCTTCTTTTAACTTTAACTAGATATCCATGGGTAGTGAAGACCCATCCAGTCCTATATCAACCTATTTAAAAATCCAAGCCATTAGTTTGTCTTATGATATGTTTTATTATAAGTCAAGACCCTAATATTTAATGGGCAAACTTAAACACTTGTTATCAAGATACTAAATGAGTTCAGCTAGAAATGATTTAAGCGACCCCAGATGGGAATGAAATCTTCTATCACTAACCCCATAATGCATTCCTAATCCATTTAAAGACAGAAAAGTGAAAACAAACCCAGCCTGGACCAAACAAGCCTTACCTTACAATTATTCCAACCATCTCCTTTTCCATGTTTAACTTGCATGGTGATTTCTGTGTGATTTGGAAAATCTTTTCTTCCCCCGTGCCCCATTCCAGCTTTCATCAGCATGAAACCATTAGCCGTACTAATCTTGTTTTTGGCTGAAATCCTACTTCAATAGATAGAGTGAGTATGCACTCTGATTGATATAAGTCATAGTTCAATTAATGTAGTTAAACAGCATATATAGCTAATAAGTGAATGCCTCAGTCATTAGTTACCCAAAAACTAGAGTTTCTTATGAATCAACATACCATATACATAATCTTTAAGTAATGGTTGCCGTTCAAGAATAGACCAGTACACCAATCATAAATTTTTTATTCAAATAATGGGAAAATAACTTATTAAATACAAATCTGCAACAACTGCAACCATTATCAACAAACATCATGCAATGAGAAAAACCTCTTGCGTTTAAAACAATAGTTCTCTTACCTTTTTTTCATTAAATAAACAAAAGGGTAGTTTGACAGAAAATATTACATAAATACTGGTTGAGGATTTATATTGACAGTTATGATTCATAAACCAATACCTATTAATAGTCATTTTCTTTCTATCCATAGAAGGCTTGTCGCACTCCCTTTCCTCGCTCTCTACAATCTCAGCATGCACAGTTCCCTTGGCAGCTTCTCCATATTCACTGGCTATATTTCTATTCACACCATTAGGTGGGAATTGAACTCCCTAAACACACAGTTTCATCAATAAACAGAAAATTCTATGTTGAACTCACATTACCAAAAAAAAGAGCGAAAAGGAAGCTACCTTAGCAACAACTTGAACAAGATCACCTGAAAGAATCACAAGTGTTTCTACAATACTTCCACTGGCTACATTTGTCTCACATTTCCCCCTTTTAGTCAATTTTGCTTCCTTTAAAACAATGGCTGCATAAAACAAAATTCCTCCACCCATCAAATCACTTCAAATTTTCCCATTTTAGTTCATCAATGATAATACTAAATATAGAAGAATTGTGCTTAATTCGTCATTAAAGTAAAAAGGGTAAATTAATAATCACATCCAGAATTACTATACAGAACAGGCAGAAACCAGATCAAAATCCAATCCGATCCCATCCAGACAACAATGTAAAAATTTATCAATAACACTGAGAACAAACACATCAAGACAATAAAATAATTGATCAGTAAAATCATCAATCGATGGTATTCTTAAATCAGTACCAAACTTTTCATAAGAAAACAAGCCAAAAAAAGAGAAACGAACCGAAGTCTTTGTCAACAGAGGCAGTGTGAAAGGTTCCAGAGTAGACAGAACCATCCCTGATATGGACATCAACAGGAAGTCCAATAATACACATGGTAGCAAACAAAAAGGCATCGCTTAAGCAAGTCTCTGTTTCGGCTACTGTTCTGCTTTTGTACCCCATTGATCTTCTTCTGGTATCAATTTTTTTTGCAGGCATATGGAGCCGAAACTATAATAGCAAATAAAGTTTGGTATATATACAAAGAAGAAGAGAGTAGAGTCAGAATTGAAGGGAGAGATCTGAGCAATGTTCCGTTTCCTCTTCCATGTTTGAAGACCTTTTCCAGCTTTTATATTAAATCAAAATTTGCTTCTCGTTTGCTTAGCCTAGTTAATCAGGGTTCTGTTATTTACTTATTGTTATCTTTTTTAATAAAAGTAAAAATTTTATATAGAAAATAAAATTGAAATCATTACTAAAATGAATTTAAATTAAATTTTTATTAATTTTTACATACTAATCATTACTTTGTCTTCTATATACTAAATAAAAATCGTGTGTTGGATTGTTATTTTTATTGATAAATTTTTATATGTTTGATATTCAAAACTAAACATTTCGGATTTGTTTGTTTTAAGTAATATTGTTTGTTGTTTCAATTTTTGTTTATTGTTACTGATAATATTTCAATTAATAAAATATACGGTGAAAACAATTTCTTAAATGTGGTAGCTTAATAAATAAAAATATTGCTTGATGTGGAGAAGCAAAATCTAACATTAAAATTATACTCACTTATAATTTAAAACATAAAAAACAACTAATTAGTAATAAACTAAACACCCACTATATCTCTATGATTTTGCATATACTTTAATCATATGAATGTTTATTTTTACATTTTATATGCCCATAAATGCTTAATCGAATTGTAAGATAACTAGTTTCACTTTCAAGGCTACCAAATTATATGATGTAACGGTGTTAAGAGGAATGATTAATTAAATTGGATCTTTTTGGAATTAATGCCTATATTTATATGGGGAAGCTAGGTTGTTTAACGTTGACAACTTAACTGGCACCAAACCACCAACAAATTAGATTATTAAAGATGAAAATGTGAATGGTAATTCCATCCGTTAATATGTTTGAACTAATTAGCTGAGACAGAAAAATAAGTGATATGAATGGAAAATAATCTTACAACAATAATCATGCAAAACTTCTTTTTATTGTTATAAAATAGCAATACAAAAATCATTAGGTAAAAATATTGCGAAAATGTGCATAAGCTCTCAAAATGCAAATGGAAAGAAATAATGTCAAAGTTGGAAATATATTTAGACAACATTATCTTCAACTCAATTTCAGTTTTTGTTGGGGTCATTCATCTGTTAGTTCGTTCGGTTGAATAATTAAATCAAATGCACACCAAAAACCAAATAGATGAAATATGAAAACCGAGTCAAAACGAAGTAAAAAAGTAACTAAAGTGCATAATATAGTTCACACTTCACCCTCACAACCAATAATAAAAATGAAGATAAGTTCAACAAGAACACAACAGCAAGCAAACCCTTGATGCCATTTTTTATACATCAGAGAGAAGTGATCCCCACAGATGATCCATCAACTACAACTACTTGCAGTACCCATTGTACAACAGCCTGGTAACTTCCATCTCAACTTGCAGTAGTAAGGATTAGGGACTACCTACCATCCTTATACTTTATCCCACCACAGATTTACATCACTGCACACCGCAATAAAAACAATTACCCACATTACTCCACAGTGAAAGAGAAAAACACAACAAACCGAATCAGCACATTTTCATCGTCAGCCTAGGACAACAACTCTTAGATAATTCGTTTTGCAAACTACTACATAACCATGAAAGGGCACAACTCGAAGTTCTGAAGTCGTGAAGTATAAAATACCTGATGTGGCTGTTGATAACCGTGTTGTGGCTGTTGGTAATTTCCAGGTTGCTGGTAGTTACCATATCCAGCAGGATAGCCACCATAGTAAAGGTTTGGGTCCTGGGGAGGGGCATATCCATACGCGTTATATCCTTGTCCATATCCATAATATCCACCACCATTATATTGCCCTTGATCTGCCTGACCCTGAAAATAGCACATAGATACTGTTTTAGCGTGCAAAATGCCATTTAACCCATACATCATCAGGTCACTGCCAGGGTACAAAAGAAAAACCTGTTTATTTGAAGGACTTCGGCCCCATGACAATCTAATACTTTGTCCTGCTAGCTGAGTTCCGTTTAACATCAATAGTGCTTGCTCCGCACAGGCTCTGTAAAAATTTTACACAGGATACAGCCAATGAATAATAGAACGGAAGAACTACTAACATTTAGTTTTGGGCCATTTGGCGAATTATGAAATACCTATTAGCAAACTGAACAAATCCACATCGCTTGCCTGCAGGTATTTTCACATGCACTAGCTCTCCATATTTACTGAAAACTTGTCTTAAGTGCTCATCTGTAACACTTGGATCCAAGGCCCCAACAAATATCTGAAATCAATAGATGGTTGAGTTAATAAAATAGAGTGAGCGATAGATGTCAACTGTAAATCACCACGCACTGTTGTATTATTTGGATCATTCTCGCCCTGGCTTCCTTGAGAATTCTGGAAGGAATCTGCAGAGGAATAATATATATGAAGTAAAACTGAAACAAACACCAATAATTTTCTATAGATAAAGTAAGGCTATGCTCTTTTCAGCTTATAATCCATTCAGTTCAGTACTTATAAGTACTAAAAATAGATTTACACTAAAATAACTTAAATAAGAAGACTTCAGTTCAGTACACCAGCAAAAGTTGAAAAGAACAGAGCCTAAGCCTGCTGAGCAACAATTATCCATGATCCGGAAAACGAAACTAGAAAGTAGAAAACGCAGAATTCTCATCATAAACATGCAGGAAAACCACAAGACATCACCAACCAGACAATTTAACATCATAATGAACCTCTAAAACATTCGCAGATAGATCAATACAAATAGGGAGCAGTGATAGTAAGAAACAGTATGCATGGCATGACAAGCTTTAGTAACAACTCTCAAAAAGATAACAATGGAAGTTTCTAGCTGCTTTTATATCACCACTACTACAACTTACTGAGTGGAACTGCTTCAATCCTACAAATAATATCAACTATCCTACATTTGATTCCTAGTAATTGGGAGTGAATATCCAGAGATATCAAATAATATTTAGAAGGGGCGTTGATGTCAGTAAAAATGCAAAGCAACTGAAATGTGAAGAAATAAATGATGTCTCTCCTATAGATTAGCATACATCAAGGAGTTATGAAGAGGTATTTAATTATTTGGAAAAGGTAAAAGGAACAAACTTAACTGGAAAGGTAACTTCTTAAGACAAGGAACTTGAAAAGTAATTATGTTAATGTGGCGAAATGCCACATGAAATTAAGTAAACTTCTGACGTAAGCAAAATTACTGACCTAAAATGAGGCCACGCATTTAAGTGGAATCATTTCAGCTGAAATCAGTTCCGGGCCTCCCAAAATGAGAGCCTCTTGACATCCTGCTTTAAGACAACATGAGTTTTTATATAAGATTATGCTTGTTTTCTATTGAATTTAAATGTGCCCAAATTCACAAAGGATAGTGTTTGAAAGGTAAGAATTGGAAGGAAAAGGCTTTCACAGTCATACTCGATCTGTCTTCAAGTGTAAACTGTAATCACAGCACCCTAAGAGCGCTAATAGGATAAAACCAAGCATGAAAGAAGTATGCATCAATCATCCAAGCATTCTACTTACCAATAGTATCTTGTATACTTGAATAAAGAGAAAAGAATTCAACAAAAACCAAATTCAAGTAGCATTCTATTTTCACATCCTTAGATGGTTAGACTCAAATTCAGTCTTACATACCATTCTGATATTGCTGCACAACCGGTTTCTTTGAAGCAGCTGGTCCGATCCGCATGGGCCTAGTAGAACAGTATTGTCCATTCATTTCAACCATGGCACGTCTTTGTTCATTTTCATCACCAAAACTTACAAAACCATAGCCCTTCGAACGTCCAGTAACTTTATCAATAACAACTTTTGCACCTTTAACAGATTGGTAAACGGTTTTGAATGTTTCTTGCAATAAGTAATCAGTGACATCGGCAGCCAGATCTCCAACAAAAACATTGAATTCAAGACCTTCATTTTGACGCCTTTCACCAGCTGAAAGCGTGGCCCAGTTCAACCGGAAATTTTGTTCAGTGCTAGGCATTTGTGTACCATTGTAAGTTTGCAAGATTCTCTCTGCTGCAGCTCGACTAACAAACTCAATGAAACCATAACCCTCTGCAAGGCCTGTCATCTTATTCCGGATAACTTTAGCAGAAGTGACCTGCAGCAGAGCAAAAACTGACGTTCACAAAGGGGCAAATTACATGTACAACGAGCATCATTTGTAAGCTCTCTCTTGTTTTTCATGCACAAACAACGTTTCTAACCCACCGAAGAATAACAAAGGGAGATCGTGTTTGACTTCACCAATTCAAAAGGTCACATACATATAACAATGAATCTTCCCATGACAAATATACTTCATAAGCTCCGTTTAACCAGAGAAAGCAACCAATTCCGCATGCAGCAGTCAATGAATTGCTTCAGCATATTCAAAAATCTAATTACTTTACATGTGCTTTCACAGTTATACCTCACTCGGGCAAAAAATATATAAAAAATCCAAAAATATACTTGGGAGTTGGGACAGAAATTAACCGATTCTATTCCTCGGGAAAGTCACAATCCTCAAGTGAAAGATATCTATATTTTGCAAATAGTAAGTTTCAAATTGCATATCCAAACAATTAAATTCTGACACGAAAATACATACAAAAGAAAATACTATAACTTTGAAGAAGCAAAAAGCTACCTCTCCGGTGCTGGCGAAGATGTTGAAAAGATAATTTTCATCCATCCAGGGTTGCAAATCTCCGATCCACAAGGACTTGACCTCTCCGGACTCAGCACCAGCAGTACCTTGAGGAACCTGCTGAGAGTACTGCTGTTGCATCATCATCCACGACTGAGATGGGTTTTGATGGTACTGCTGCGGGGCAGCGTCGCCGCCTGGTTGTTGCATCATATTGGATCTGTAGAAAAACAGAGGACAGAAGAAAAGGAATCGAGGATAAATTCCTAATCCCTAACCCGAATGGCGAGTCAAGAGAATTAGCTATTGGAGCAAGGCTGGCATATATTTGAGTCGTTTTCTTTTTGGGCATGACAATGTTGAATTTGGCCCAAATTTTTACGGGATTATCATAGATAAATAAATTTTTTTATATATTCATGGATAGCTAATCAATTAAATTATATTTGTTTGATTTTAAATTATATGTTTTTCAAAAATAAATAATAACAAAAAAAATTATAAAAAGAATTTACAAATAATCGAAGAAACGTGAATTTCAATACTAAAATATTATTAAATTGAATATTCAATTTTTTACTAATGATTTAATTGTTTAAAATCAGATCTTCAAAATTTGATATGGTATATCTTAGCACATCAAATTGAAAAGAGTAGTTAAAAGATATATTGCAGATTTTTTTCAATCTAATGCATATTTCTATCCATGTCAAGAATGGCGTTAGAAGTTGAATTAGTGATAAATAAATAATTTAAGTTGTGACATTGCGGTTAGGACAAATAGACATTATAAATCATCTCTATTATTTTCTCACCGATATCACATGATATTTCACAACTTCAAAAACCTTCCCTTTAGTTTTACTTTTATTTTTTAAAAGTTTTTGTGGAATTTTTTTTCCAAAAACATGCACATGCTTATAAATGTCATCAAAAACCTTTTATTTACTAACACCGTTAAATTAGCTGATATAGCAAAGGGTAATTTTGAAAACATAAAATTTAACAAAAAATTCCAATCAACCCTCTCTTTGCTTTCTTCCCAAACTTATGAACCCTAAAAAATGCAAACCAACGCCATCAGTGGACACAACCTAATCAATCCCACAAACACTACCGTTTCTAGTAGGATGGGTTAACTAGGGTTTAAGGCTCTATTCTTTTCAACTTATTTAACAGCTCATTCAGTTCAGTTCAGTTTAAGTTAAGTTTCAGTTCAGATATTATTGTAAATATTATTAAAGTAATTATATATATATATATTGTGGGACCCAGTAGAGTGTAAAATAGGCCAGAGGGAGGTGAATGACTCTTTTTCGAGTTCACTGTTAACCTCAGAAGGTTGCTTCTGAAGTAGCTTCTGAGTAAGTATTCTTTACTCAGAATCCCCTTTTTATGCTTAAGTGTTATTGGATGTGGAATTAATATAACACAAAAATAAAAGAGCAGAGTAAAAAAAGTGCAAACAAAGATTTTATCCTGGTTCAGCCTCTGCCTAATCCAGTCCTTGGAAACTCCCGTCCAAGATTTAATCCACTATTAACTCTTCTTCAGGTGAAGAGTAAACCCTTTACAATGGTTAGACTGGAGTACCCTCTAACAGTCTTTACTAAGCTATACCAATATAGAAGTACCATTCTTCTATATCTGAGGCTTTGAGCTTCGTCTCTCTTAAGTATCTTCTTTATGAGATTACCTAGCTCCCTCACACTAACTTACCCTCAGCTTAGTGTGATTTAGAACAGTTTATAAGAAAGTGATTTATGTGAACTTCTGAACTTTTTTTCAGTTAGTTCAAATACAAAACAGATGATATTTGAATGTTTGCTTTGAGAAGGTTATAAGCAGATTGAGAATTGGTTCACTCTTAAATGCTTTTGTTAAGATTCGTCAACCTTCTCTAATGGCGGAAATCATCATTTTATAGAGGGAGAGAATGTTTCCGTTGATATTTGGACTATTGCTAGGAATACTGCCATTGTCTTCCAATTTTATTTCCGTTAACAATCCGTTAGAGTAGCTCGTCCAACTCTGATCCGCACCATGCTGTATCAGGTTGATTTTGGGGGTCCACTTTGTACTGCAGATACGTATCAGAATAGCAGGTGAGATTTGTTCTTGATTTTACAACAACTTTTATCTTATAGTAGACTGAAGAACAGAGCGCACGGTGGCATTAAATGCGAAGTCAGCTTTCTTGACTTTTGACGTCGAAAGACTAAGTTGACATTTTGCAATCCTCAAAATGACTTTTTAACGTTCTGAGTCTTGAGTGATCTTCTGAGACATTTAATCCTTCATCTGACTTTAGTAGCTTCTGAACATCCATGCTTCTACTGACGAAACATTGTGCTTCTAAGGTGACTTCCTTCTGAACTTTACTTCTGAACTCAGAACTTATAAAACTAAAATTATCTTCAGAATCCAACATATATATATATATATAAATTATTAGAATGAGAAAAAAAAATAAAAATATTAATCATAAATAGTAAGTAATAAAAATTATTTAAAAATATTATTAATAATATGTTAAAATTTGTTTATTTATTATCGTTAATAACGAATAACTTTATTTATTAACAAATAAATAGATAAAATAAATAATTTATAAAGTATTAAAATGCATACTTATTACAATATAATTGAGAAATATTATAATATTATAATTCACGGTTAGTTTAATTTTTCTAATTCAATCTACATTCATATTGTCATTTTCATTATCCTAATTGACATGTTGGATATTGCTTTGATTCATCTCCCAAATTTGTTGTACAATAGAATTCGCACTACTAGAAATATAATTGAGAAATATTACAATATTATAATTCATGGTTATGTTAATTTTTCTAATTCAATATTCATCTATGTTGTCATTTTCACTATCCTCATCAACATGTTAGCTATTGCTTTGGTTCATCTCCCAAATTTGTTATACATTAGAATTCTGCACTACTAACTTAATTACTTTTTTTCATTTTGTAGTATTTTTAATTAAATTACATTTGTCCCAAAATAATATTATAAAGTGTGGTTTTTGTTAATACTAAAAAAGTTAAGTATCCAACAAAATATCATAATAAAATTAATGAAACAAAAATATAATATTATATAGTTAAAAGGTAATGTTATTATTATTGATATAAATAATTATTATTCAATTAAGTTTCGGTATTTTCAGTTTCAGAATAATAAGTTTCAATTCGGTTTCAGTACATTCAGTTTTAGTTTCAGTTCAGTATCGTTCAGTTTAATTCAGTTTCAATATGTTCAGTTTCAATTGAATACGAAAAGAGCGATGTAGTAGCTTGGATCCTTTGAGAACACACTCGTGACAATGTGCTGGATAAATGAAATCATTCTCTGACAAATCGTGCCAAATGAGCCATTTTTTAGGAGCCATTTTTTGTAGCTCATGCCGAATCAAAGACGATAATCAACAATCAAGAGTTGAATTTAATGATTGAAAATGATGAATTTGTAATCCCCCAAATGAATTCTTACCTTTTAGAGAACCAAGAGTAAAGGCTGGCCATGCCTTTACCTCATAGGATGTTTAAACGATTGATTACATCTGCGCAATGATATAGTGTATAAAATTATCTGTTGCATTAGAGTTTGCATCTTGACAAAATTTTGTTTCAAAGTATTATACAAAACATTGGATTTGAAATTTGTTTAAACGTGAACAAAACAACAAATTTGTCCACATTTTCCGTCATTTTATCGGGGAACCGAAGTGAAAATAAAAACACCTTTAAGAAATAGACAGGGGGACCTCCATGAAATAAGGATGTTCAAGGTGGTCATTAATGGCTTCTGGTTAGGATTTTTTAAGGGTTCATTAGTTTGGGAAGAAAGTTAAAAGAGAGTTGACTGAAATTTTTTAGTCAAACTTTATGTTTACAAAAATACCCACATGTCAACTAATTCAAGGGTGTTAGTAAAAAATTAGTATGATAATGTTAGTAAGCACAATTATGTTTTAGAAAAAAAAATCAGCGGTACCATTATTTTAAAAACATTGAAATCGCAAGAGAAGTTTCTTGAAACTTACCCTAAAGTCAAAGAAGATTCTTCGTTTACCAAATTCTGTTTCTTTTTATGCGAAAATCCTTAAAGGAGGCTCTGTAATGAACTATAACTAGCCATATTGTAATTTATAACATTAACTTGCAGTTGAAATGACAATTAGCAGCTAAGTTTCACATCAACTGTAAACTGAGGTGCGAAAAAACAAAAACTAGGCTAAGCCATATATGCATTTTTTAAATGAGTTATTCAAAACTATGTGTGTTTGGAAACAAATCTCGTAATAAAATGAAAATAATTGAATTGAATTCATCTTTCAAGACAATTTAATTAAATTGGTTTTTTAAACAAATTCATTTGTTTGGAAACTTCATTATATATTAAAGAATTCAATTGATTATTAACTAATATATTTAACATTTTTTTTAAATAAATTATATAAACATTTTTACTCCTTCAACTAAAAGCATATGAGAAGGTAAAATGGTAAAAGTATTGTTCAAAGGTTTAACTTAAATGAATTTCTTTGAAATCTTGTAACATTTTACAAGATTTCAATTCCTTGCATTCACAAGAATTCAAATCTTATATGATTTGAATTCTATCAATATTTATTTGATTTCAAACAAGGGAATTTAACAAAGTGAATTCAAATGAATTGAACTCTTTCAAAATGGGCATTTTCAAACGTATCCTTAAAGTTGGTGGAAAGAAGAAAATAAACAATATGAAAATGCACAACTCTATCACTATAGTTCAATGGCGGAAGTAGGATTCGGAAATCGAAGCGACACAATTTCAAATGGAGGGAAATATGTAACATATATCGGCGACGATAATGGTAGTGAATTTGAACATACGAAGGGTGGTTGAATAACACTAAACACTTTTTTGATGATTCATCAACATTTTAAAGTGTATGATTATAGTTGCCATATAAAAAATTGTTTATTCATAAATTCTAAGAAGAAATTTTATCAATTTGAAAGTATTGCATTTATATATATATATATATATATATATATATATATATTGAAAATATGAATATTTTTTAAATAAATGAAGAAAAATGATGTATCTAAGATTTTTTTATTTAGGTGAAGAGCAATTATATAAAAAATAAACAAAAAGAAGGAAAGAGAGTAAAATAAATAATTACAAAAACTTATAAAGGAAAAGATAAATAGAGTTGGGAATAAAAAATGTTATAGTGGGACTCGAATCAGTCACCCCATTCGTTGGGAGTCCCAACCATGTACTATCCATGTTTCACATTTAAAATACATATAATAGTAATTTTTGTTAGCATTTTAATGTAATTGGATTAATTGGTTTGATCAATACGATCGTGATATTTCATTGAACAAGTCGGGAGAGTGCGGAGTGGACAGTTGTTCGGATACGGTTACGTTTGGGGGGTTCGGAGGCAGCGCCTCAGGTTGGGGTCGAGCTGCCAGGTCAGCTCAAAAAAATTTTATTCTTGAACATACGCATCCTTTGAAAATTTCATCAGAAAATAAATTCTTGGATCGAAACAGTCTGTCAGTTGGACACAACTAAAACCTGAAAAAAAACATGTCCTTTATATCTAGTGACATTTTGGTTATTTATTTCACTAAAAACGAATTTGTCAATTACAGAGAAAAATTTCGATTGTATTTTTCACTGCAAACATCAAAGTCTAGTTCTTGGCATATTCTCTGATTTTATCCGATTGAAAATTTGATGAACTGATCAAATAAATTTCAATCTGAAAACGTTTTCACGATTTCTAGAACATCCCAGAAATTTCCCAGATTTCAACAATTCTACCCATACCCTCGTAATAATTTTCGATGATTTGTGGAGGCCACCGTACTCTACCCTCCCTCCACCCTTGTTACATTTATTGTGCTTTAAAGCATAACGTGAAAGCAATTCAAGGCTAATGACGATATAACGTCTTTGTAGGACTAGATGAAAATATTAAGAATGACTCTTATTTTAGTTTGTATTTTTTTGTTAATTTATAATA